>JAYJMH010035933.1:0-16051 GCA_036873815.1 Phacellophora camtschatica
ATTATTTAACATTTAGAACATTTCAATACTTGTATCGTTTAATTTAGATTTTTGATTATTAACTTTAATTTAGTGGTGGAATTATACATACATACATACATAGCACTTTCCCTAACTGCGTTACTAACAGCTAGCCTAATTTTCAGGGGCGTAGGAACGTTTACAAAAATGGGGGGGGCACAAAGAAAAAGGGGCACATAGTGGCCTATTCAATAGAAGGGCAGAAGGGGCGCATTTGCCTTAAAATATCAACCCGAAAAAGACAATCCCATCTTATGAGAGGGCTTCCACAAAGTCTTGTCGGGGCAACAGACTGTGCCCCTCGTGCCCCAGGCTCCTAGATATCTGTTTCCACTTTCTGCAATGGGGTCCTGTAAGTTGAATTTTGACAATTTCATATGATTACTGCATACATATTTCCGTAGAACAATTTAACAAGCGATATATTTTTTAGAAAGGGGCTTCACATCTTCATTCATAAAAAGGGGGCACATTCAGTTATATATTTTACAGCAAAGGGCACTTTTCAGACGAAAAGGGTTTGCAAAATGGCGGTTTGCAAAAAAGTGGGGGGGGGGGTGTGTGCCCCCGGGCCCACGGTTCCTACGCCACTGCTAATTTTTAATTCAATTTTTTATATTTTTAATTTCTGAACAAATGAACAAACTCTGCCGCTGCGCGCTTGGTGTCGTTGCGCTGATCAAAAATTATCTGAAACGAGGCTAGTTCAATATTAAACACAAAATGGAAAAACACGATAGTTTGTTTCGTTTCATGTTTGTGTATTCACAATCATTCACTGACTGAAGATTCATTCCAGTGTCTCTACGTTGAAAACAAATACGATGTTTGCAGTCACTTAATTCAAAGCAAAGTTTATTTGAGGTGCTGAAGTAAAGGGGTAGGTCTATTATATCGATTAGTTAGAGTAAATGGAGAATTAACGTAACAATATGAATTATGATGGGATTATTATATTTTAAATGATAAAATTTATGTTTTTTTGCCTACAATGATGCATGTACGTTAGCTACCACGAGGGTCCAGCTATGTACGGATAAGCGTGCTTGTCTGATTTCACACTCGCTACTGGCTGGCGAAAGAAAGATTTTTGTTGATGTTGTTTTGTTTGTGCAAACGATCGAGTTTTGAATTCAAAATAAAAAGGAACAGTCAAAGCTAAGACATTGAACTGATTTCAAAGGAAAATTTGAATTGCTTAGAAGCTACTTCCCAAAACCATGACATAAAACGTTTCATGACACGTGTCGGCATTTTAAGCAACAAAACATATATTTCTTTCCAAAATGCCTTTCTGGTTTTTCCTTTGACATTATTTTGAGGTTCCATATCTTGGTATTATATAAATAATTGTTTTTGGAGACATTTGTAGAAACTTTAAATTGATATTTCTAAATTGCAATTATGTAATGCCTCGATTGCTCTCACAGTCACTGTGATACTTTTTTAAATATTTGTAATAAGATGGCAAACATTTTTTTGGGACACCTGGTTAGGTATGTCTGGCACATGAAAACTCAACATTCCATACCATGCACACCACATAATAATAATTAAATGCTTGCTTGGCTCATGCATTTAATGCTTTTAAATAATGCTTTTTTTTATTATTGATTTTCAATTTTAGAATGATGGACGAACATGAAGATTTTGCAGGCAGGGTTTTCCTGTTGATGGGAAAAGAATATCGTATATCAAGAAGTATCAGAGCACAATGGTTCTTTCAACATATAAACACTAGTGTTTACCCAATAAGAGATGAAGAACTGGTATATTAAAAACATTTTTATTGCTAGGTCAATTAAAAAAAATTTTCTATCAAACAAAATACACCACTGGCCACTTGAAAATTAACAATAATTTCTTTCCTAAGAATAGACCATTTATGAGATTGCAAAAATGGCTGCATTTTGTATAGAAGCAGGCAATATCAAACAAATTTAAAATTTATTCATATTTAGATTAAGCTACTTCGATTCAGATAAGCATTTTCTAAATAATAATGATGTAGCCTTGCTTATCCATTGCTGTTCTGTCTATATGTGTGACAAGTATAATACATATTACTATGATTCATATTATAAAATTAAGATAAAGACAACTTAGTACTATGGGAAGGCAAGGGTTTCCCTTGACATAAATCTACAACTTAGCAATGATGTCAAATAGTAACAGTATGTTGATCTATGAACAAAAACTAAAGGTGAAATACTGTAATATCCTAACAAATGTCAAATTCATGAAAACTTAGAAAATTATACTAAAATAAATAAATAATACATAAAATAAATTAGCCTAAATTTTACCAGTATTACGTTACAGTAACACTTACCGGTGACAATATAAATATGCAATATAAAGAATTTATTCACATGAGAAAATGATAGTTCTTTGCTCCATTAGTTTTCTTACAACCTATTATTAGAATTCTTAAGAATTCTTGTGGATGTTAAATTACAAATGGCCTGGTACTGTGTACTCTATAGACCACTTTTGTGTGTGTGTGTGTGATAAGCAAGGGAAGATTTTGTAACAATAGTGGAATTCACAATCCAATTTCAAAGCGATCAGCCAACAAAAACAAAAGGAATTCTCTCAAGCAGAAAATCAAAACAAACAAAGACATGTTTTGATTTTCTGCTTGACAGAATTCTCTTTGTATTAAATGGCTGATCGCTTTGAAATTGGCTTGTCAATTTTACCATTGTAATTGTCACAAAATCTGCCCCTGTTTGTGTGCTACAGATTGAAAAGTTTTGTAAAATTTTTTTTAAAAATATTTTTAATTTTTTTCAGATTTCTTCCCGTGAAGAGCTTGAAGTGTTGTCTGTGCTTCCAGAAGTTTCTCATGTCCATAGGACACAGCCTTTCAGACTTGTGCCTTCTACCAAGATTACATTTATTGGCAGGCAATACAGATTTGTGTTCTGTTTGGACATCAGTCCTTCTGAAGCTACAGTGGTAAGAATTCTAAAGATCACCACGTTGTTTAGGTAGCAAAAAGTAAAAATTTCTGTTAGCAAGTATGACTTTAGAATTGAGGTAACAATTCATCATTCTCTTTTAGCATTCAATTTATGCTTCTAAAAACTGCCATTGGAGACTTTTTTTTACCCAAATATATGGTAGCGTTTATTTACCCATACATTCTAAATATAAGATGTCTCAAAAACCTTTTTTTTTGTTTGTTTAAACATTTCACAGAAGTTATGAAATTAAATAGTTATATTTTTATGCCATACTAATCTGCAGATTTTAACAAGCTTGTAGATGATGTCTAACTTAGAGTGTAGTGATATTCACTCCAAAATCAAAATCAAAAAATTTTCTTTGATTATAGAATGTGGAAACTGGGAAAATGCTATCAGAAGAAGTGTTTGATAATTTCATGAACTGCATCATAGGTCTTGTTGAGCCAGTGAGTAGCACTTTCTTGTTAATGTTATCATGTCATTATTTGTGCATTAAAATTGGTTTTTATATGTTTAAAAAGAACTTGGTTTCAATCGTGACTTTTATACCAGTAAAAACCTGCATGCATAAGCCTCTTTTGAGAACCATGGGACCAAAAAATTGGGGAATTTAAATATAAAGAAGCAAGTTGCAATCGTAATTTTCATGGAAAGTTTCTGAAATTTTAGAAACATAGTGACTGTTTTTATTTTTTCACCGTTCTCTGTAATGGAGCAATTTTTATATTTTGCATTTTTATTAAGAATCTTGAAAAACTGAATTCGAAATTCTTCGGTTCTTATATGTGGGTTTTTGCTGTTATTTTATTTTCAAAAAGTTTCAATCTAAAGTTCAAAAATTTTTGTGTTGGTTGCTATTCGTTATCTCTGGGAGAAAACAGTTTTTTTTAGCTCTCAATTGCTTTTCATTTCAGTTTACAGTTCCTGGAAGTGCATTGGTTCTCCAACCAGAATTAGTAATCACTGTTTTAGCCCATCTTCCTTTGGTCTGTAAGACTTGTCAGGTAAGCATTTGTTTTCTCAAGCAATTATTACATATATTTCTATTACACCATTAGCATGTTGAAGATTTCAAGCAAGCATGGCCTAGTGGTTAAGGCGCCGGACTCATAATCGGCTTTTTAAGGCACACTCGGTATATAATTAAAATCTGCGTAATTAATTAAATTTCGTATATGAACATACTCTTTGAAATTTCTCCAACTTTTTTTAAGAATGTCCAAAACGTTTCCCAAGTCATAATGTCCGAAATGTAGTATCTTAGAAATTAAATTTTTGACAACTTCCCTTTAGCTTATTGACAAATATTCACCACTTCAAGGGGTTAATGTTTTAGATATTTTATGTTTTTTTAGTTGATCAAACCATAAAAAATTCCGAAAAACCTGGGAGTTTTTGGGCGTTATTAGCGGTTTTTTAGGGATAAATTTTTCACAGAAATCATAGAGTTTTGACACAAATCATTTTTGTTTTGAAGGTTTTGGTACAAGGATTGACAGTATCACAGAGCAATGTTTACGATCTGCTTTATGAAGTGAAAAGCATATTACAAACATTGGACGACATATTAGCAAATGAGCTGATAAAGAAGTTTGAAAGGGTAACTTGCTTTTATCAGAAGTAGAAAGTATTTATAAGGAAAAATTGTCAATTTAGTCGTTAGAAGATTGTAAAATTGTCTAACCTTAGGCAGAAAAAAGGCATACAGCAAAGTTCCACTTTTGATAAACTTGTTGTTTGACTAGTTGTTTGTTGTTTGTTTTGATAAACTATTGGCTCCTCTTCAACAAAGGCAAATTTTGTAACAATAATGAAATTGACACGCCAAGTTCAAAGGAAGTATCTGTTGAAAACATTAAGAAACCATCTCAACTGGAAAATGTAAACATCTCCTCCGCAACTTTGCACGGCTTCGTCAATTTCACTATTGTTACAAAATTTGCCTCTGTTCTTCCCTTTAACTTATTGTTTTTCCATTCTTCTGGTCAGAATTCAAGTCTGAGTTCCTTATAGGTGGTTTCTTAAAGGTGGAACTACAATAAACTAGCTAATAACTACGCCCAAATGAAGAAGATACAGCAGGTACAATGCTCGCCAAAAGTCGTTGGAACACTTACTTAGATTGTAAAAAATTCAATAAATTTGTCTTTGAATATCCGTAATTGCTGTATAAATCAACCCCCCCCCCCCAAAAACATGTTATTCTGTTAGTACATTGACCTACCGCTATGCTTAGTCATCTTTGTCACAATATTATGTGATAAACCGTCGCAAATCAACATGGTTTTAACAGGGAGAGGGAGAAACTCATGGATGAGGAAGAAAATTTGAGAAAGTGTTCCAAGACTATTTCCAAGCCTAGAGTACAGTAGGTACAGTAGAGTTCCACCTTTAAGAAACTCGTTTTCAACCTATGACTGTTGTTATCCCCAAAATAACCTATTGTTTCCTTGTCATTCTTATTGTTTCCTTGTCGTTAGACCTATTGTTTCCTTGTCGTTAGACCTATTGTTCCTTGTCGTTAAACCTATTGTTCCTTGTCGTTAGACCTATTGTTTCCTTGTCGTTCCTATTGTTTCCTTGTCGTTCTTGTTAGAATTCAGGGTATGAGTTTTTTAAGGTAATTTCTTAAAAGGCGGGACTTTACTGCATCCCTCGTTGTATTTATCTGTCTTTTTTGTTTATCAATATCAATTGAACATCTCTAACTTAAACTCTGTTTCATATATCCATTGAGAGAATTTTGTGAAACAATCTAGCGAATAAATTTGTCATCAAATCAAAGCAAATCATGACAAACATAATAATGAAATTTATCTGTCTTTGTCTATTTTGATTTGATTGAGTGCACTCAGAGTGTGAAATCTATTTTTTCGAATCCCAAATCGCATTGCCACGTTTTGAAACCGCAGTCTTTTGTTTTACAAAATTCCCTCTTGTTCCTTTAGAGCTTTCAGTGTTGATTTAGGTTCGGTTATCTCGAAAACTCGCTGCTTTGTTCAAATTTAAATTCCATTTGAGAGATTTCAAAATAGAGAGAGGGGAGGGGGGGTTCAATTGTTTATTCATATAAAATCATGTTCAGTCGAAGCCGATTCAATTATAATTGCACGTAATTCTTCATTTCTACTAGGGTCTTGCATCAGAAGCAGAAAACGTAGATTCAGATGAGATTTTTCAGGATTCGGAATCGAGTTTGTTTAACATGGTCAGAGATGCATTACTTGCTTTGCAATTGCTTCCAGATAATGCCAGTGCAGGTAATTTTATGTTTAGAAGACTTTTGGCCTCAAAGTATGTTCAGTGATGCGATGATTTTTGTGTTTTTGAAACCATCAAAACAAAGCAATATATTCAGTAACACTAATGGAAACATTGACAGAGGCACATTTTGCAACAATAGTGAAATCGACACGCCAATTTCAAAGCGACTATTCACTGAAGACAAAGGGAATTCCCTCAGCCTGAAAATCAAAACAAAAGATTGACCGCCGGTTGCTTGTTTTGATTTTCAAGTTGAGAGATTTCGCTTTGTCTTTGATGAATAATCATTTTGAAATTGGCTTGTCGATTTCATTATTGTTGCAAAACCTACCTCTGTTTTAAACATAATAGTATTGCAATTATTTGTATGATATATTTTTGTGTTTTACAACAGACGGTTCGGAAAAATACCATTCGGGCGTTTTTACTAACTTCGTGTTCAGGGGATGATGTGATTTTCTGCGGCCGGGATAATCTTCACCATGTGTACCTTGCTATTGTCGCAGGGTAGGAGAGTGGATGGGCACCTCTTCTATATGGTGTTGGTATTTTCCAAAGAACACGCTTCGAGAGTATCACTCAAAGTGTGGCACCATTCAATAAAACTATATGTCATACTCCTCAAGAACGATTCGATTCACAGAATCTTGCTCAAAAAAGTTGTTCTAATAACGAAGAACCCGTATGACATATAATGAAACTCACTTTGGGCGATACTCTCTTTCATTTACCCGAAATGATTTGGTCTTTGGCTTGATAGCAGTGCCCAGCAAGTCGTAATCTTCTTTCAACTTCTTCTTTAGATATTTCTGGTAATGTTCTATGAATTCTAACTTTTGTAGGATGTTGCTTCCAGTATTGCACTGGAATGAGTAGACACGTGTGTAAGTGCCATCTAGTCTTTTTTCCAAATGAAGACATATTCATAACTGGATCACACACAACATTATCTTACGCTGGCTGTGATGAAATTTTTATTTTTCTTACTTGTTTTTAAGGAATGGTTATAGTTACGGATGGCGTTTTCAATCTCAGCGATGCAGCAGTTGTGGATGCCGTTCTCGCACAGATGAGATCCAGTACTGTTGTCTGTTCGTTTCTTCAAGTTGGCAGTGGAATACATAATGGGTAATGAAATACAAGCTCTTTGATCCTTCCTTGACTATGTTTTTAAATTGAAATGCAAATCCTATTTAATTCACCATTCCGACCTGTCAATCGAATTTTCACTGCGTGTAGCAACGATTGCTAGGTCGGACAAGCGAACAGAAGGACTTGACAAAAGGAACAAAGGTCGGACAACCGGCCAAAGGTAAAGAATGAAAATAAATGTTTTTACAGCTTGGAAAAGTGAATAGGTTTATTGTTTTATTTTCTCAGTTTGCAAAATCTCCAAAAATTCTAAGTTCCGGTATGAAATTATTTAAATGCGAAAGGAGCAAAGTTAAATATGGATTATACCACGCTACCGTTCTACCCCGGGAAGAGCCAAATAGTACACTGACTGACAAAAAACGTGAAACGTCATATTTTCAGTTTTCATAATTTTATTTTAATTCCCTGCAAAATGAAAATTTAAATAGAATTTGCCTGTTTACAATGCTCAGAATTTTGTTTTTTACGTTTATTTTTACGTGATTGAATGGATTAGTCACTGTAAAGAACAGATTTCAACACCTTCAACGCAGCCAGGCAAATCACAATAAACGAAATCACAAAATTTAGCTGTCTTTGTTTATTTTGATTTGATTGATTGCACTCAGATTGCGAAAGTTATTCTTTCAAATAGTGAATCGCGTTGTCATGTTTGAAGCCACAATCTTATGTGCATAGAATTTCCTCTATGTTTCAGTCATAAGTTGCAGGAATTTTTTATTTTGCAAAAAACGCTCACCCGAAAACGCTCTTATGTTCATGATTTTTGCTTGTACATTCTTTTTCAGTTTACAATTACAGTTTTACACGTAAACACGTTAAGTCATAAATATCTTTCTTTTTAAAATAGGTTTGGATACATTCCTCATACTTCACTCATGCAGTTTATTGCAACCGCGACATCTGGAGCTTACTTGTGCTCTTGTCCAAAGGTAAGTTTGTTTTTTATCTTCCAGAAGGTTCATTGATTGCTCATTGAGGAGCAACGCATGTATTTTAGGGGGTAAAATTCGTTCATGTTGTTGATGTAGGAATTTTAAGACTCTTCTTTTTCCATCGCGAAAAACAACGAAATAGTCTCTTGAACTTCCATGTTATTCGTGATATGATCAGATATCTCAATGATCAGATATTTTGAACAAAGACATTTAGAGTAACCTGGAAAAAATGTTTTCACGAAAACTTTAAAAACGGAACTTGCAATTTACTTTATTTCAGCCATCTATAACGGTATGGGTCCCGCTCGAACAATACCACGAGATGTTAATATTATTCAATTTAATAAGGAGAAAACAATAAGATTAACAATTCAAAGATTTAAACGCAATGCTGGAAATGTAATAGTCAACGCCAAATTTAGTTGCAAAATAATAAACATTGACATGAATGTGCAGTATAAACCTGTGTCTATAGCTAAAAAGTTCAATTTTTTAATCATTAAGTGCAACAACAAATACCATCAGACACAATGCCGTAGACAATATTGTTATTGAGCAAATGATTTTCTTGTATGATATGCTAGTCAGGCTTTGGGTGTTTGGTTAGTGGACTGTTAGTCGTCTGAAAACATATTTTTTGTGTTCAATTTTTTCAATGCTGCCTGGGGAATTTTTCCTATATCTATGTTAACTTTGGTTTTAAATCGTATATAGGTCAGCGTAACAGATCCAAAACAGCAGGCTACATCTAACGAGATTCAAGGTAATTTATATGCTTCGTTTTATTTTTGTTATTTACAACATTGAAACCCTGTTTCAAAATCTTCAGAATATTTTCTGGCTACGTAATAATGCTGTAAAGTAGCTTTTTAATTACCTTTTGGTAAACTGGAACAGGCGCCTGTGTTATGTGGAACAAAGGCAGGTGTTGAGTGCTGATTTTTATAACTCTATATTATGTTATATTTGATCTAATTAAAATACACGAATGAATGCATAAGATACAATTTAACATACCGTGAATCCTCGAATTAGCTCCCCTCCTCGAATACGCCCACACCTTAGAGCTGATAATTTGTAATAAGCCCGAATAAACCCACCCCCAAATTTCGGTACTTTTTCTGCGTAGCTACCCACCAGGTTTTAATAAGCCCCTCTCGAATTAGCCCCCCTCGAATTAGCCCCCATCTAAAAAAGACAAAAAGAATTAGAGTTCGGGGATTTACGGTGTTCAAAATAATCGGATGGCGAAAAAGGAGCAAAGCTTATCTACTTTGGGCCGTCAACTGAAAGTTTATAAATACGAAAAATTATGACAATGCATACAACCGTAATTTCTTCTTAAATATATGAATGTACGTATATGAATGTAATAGTTGATATAAATATGTAATAGAGGTTAATATTTGGGAGCTTTAAATGTGTTCTTATTGTTTTGAGATGAGTATTTTTTGGTTCTTTTGAAAATGCTTTAAAACTGTTTATGTTTTGCAATTATGTTTTGCAGTTCTAAAACTCAACATCTGGTATATTCTAAAATTCAACTTTCAGTTCATTCTGAAACTCAACGTCAATTTCATTCCAATGCTTAACATTAGGCTTGTTCTATAACTAAATGTTAAGTTCATTCTAAAAATTGTCTTTGATATGAAATTATTCGAGAGAGATTTTTTTCTGATTCTTTACCTTAGAATAACACGATTTAAATTAGTTTTCTACAATAGTATATAATCATATTTTTGATTTATGCAACTACTGTATTTTAGAGGCACAACCGATGAATGTCTATCACGAATCTCTTCTTTGCTGGAATTTCCAAACCGATGCTGATCGAAGAAAGATAGAGTTTAGCAACGCGATTGATCAATTTTGGGTAAATAAAAAGCCACCAAAGAGATCACAGAAAAGGTATGTTTAACTTTTTCACCTCCAGATAGGGTCACACGGCCCATTAGCAAACAGCGTAAAACATTATATTTTCAGGAGGTAGATGTGAGCAGAACTTACATTAATTTCACTTATTTCAACGTAAGTTTTTATCATAAATTAAGTTGGTTTGCATGTGTTACTCCCTGCAAAATAAAAGTTACATAGGATTTGCCTGTTTTGCAGAAATAAATCCTTTATAAAGGGCGTAAAAAGGTTAAAAAAGAAATTTTTGTCATTCTTTTGTTTACTTCCACTTTGTTTTTGTAAAATTTTTATGTGGCCGTTTTATTAAAATGCAAAGGGAGATACTAAGAATTAGATCATGGAATCATTTCAGATAATAGAAAAGTATTGCTAGGACTCTTCTATCACATTATTGGCAGCATACATCAGACCAACTCTATATGACTAAGAAGCCAGACGTTCAAACTGATGTTACTTATTGCATGCATCAGCCAAACTCTATCTAATTTGCCAAAATATTTAGAAACCAGACAGTATAATTTTCAAAAACTGGTTTCTTATTAGCGGTTTCTTATTGAAACAATAACAATATATTTACTATCAACATCTCTCTGAGAAACAATTTTATGTATATATAATTACAAATCGTTTTTTTTTTTCCCCTTTCATTGACCACCTCTAGGGGGACCATTATGGAATCAAGATCATTTCGATCTTTTAATGCTATCCCTGCCACTCTATTTAGGGGTGTGTGGTTTTAAAAACGTGTTTTATTTATTTTTACGAATTGTGTAACATATTATCCGTTTATTTAACTTTTTGAATAGCAAGTTCAAAAGTTAAGAACACGCTCTAATCTGTTGAGTCGTAGCTCCAAGGGGGGGGGGGGGGATATCAATTCGGGCTACAAATTTGTAATATGTCTAGGGACTCGTAACCAAGAGCCATAGTCACAATGCTACAGAGGAGCGATCCAGGGACTCATAATGAAGCCTGCGAGAAGAAGAGAGTTTCGAGACTACGCGCTGGCTACTTATAATCAACTAAGAAAACTGGTCTAAAATTTCTGTCTTGGTGTGCTTATGTCCATTTTTCTAGCCATGGAAATGCGAGTCTAATTGACGCACCAAATGTCGTAAAACATAACCTGCCAATGAATGCAGCCAAGAAGTCTAATACAAAATGAGGAACTGTCTGCTTTGTTTTTTGTACAGGTCAGCATTACCACAGCCTTTGCAAAGGATTAAACATTCTGAAGTCAAACATTTAACAAGAATTGCAAGGTATAAAAACTTATTTTATGATCAACATTCTGCTATGTGCGAGTTCTTGTCTATGCCGTGAAAAGTTGTTCTTAGCTTAGCTACAGTAAAACCCCGCAAATTATATAAAACCTACTTTATCAATTTCAACGTGACAGGGTTTTTAAGCTCATATTTCATGTTAATAGCCCAAAAGGATGTCGAACTTAAAATGCTAATGAAAATATTTTATATTTGAAATTGGTAGATTTTGTTGTTGTTTATTTCAACAATTTCTTCGGACATAAACAATGACTTGATAATTCTGAATAGAAGAAATGCAGGCATTTCAGCCTGCAAAAACGTTTGTAGTCTGTAAATTTTTATAAGACTTGAAAAAAAAATATATCATTAGTTAAGTTTTTTGCGCAATATTTGATGTAGATTTATATATAGATTATAGATATTTAACACAATTTTTATTTATTAACTATTTTATTTGCACGTTTGTTTTTGATCAAATTTATACTTGAATTTAAGACCAACGTTTTAAAATTATAAATGTATAAATTATTTGCAAAGATATTTAACACAATTTTTATTTAATATTTTTTTTACTTGCCCATGAATTCTTGATAAAATTTATACTTAAATTTAAGACTAACGTTTTAAAATAATATATCTATTAAATATGTGCAATTTTTGCTTTTTTACAGTGTGCTAAGTGTTCGTCTCCGCGAAGGATATTCGATAGAAAATGTAGCAATTACTCGTGGTATGTTTTTCTACTTGTTTTTTTGCTCATTATATATATACTATGTGGTTTGGTGTTTTATTATTGTTTTATCTAATTTTTGTCAGATACCGGGTGCGTGGTGTCCCTAAAAAATGTTTTCAAAGTTGCTGTGGAGGAGCTTTATTTTGATAATTCTGTTTTTGGTTGAAATTAAGAGGCTTCAATTTATATAAAAAAAACAGCAACGTCGCAAAAGAAACTATAAATTTAACAATACTTTTGTTGCTAACATTTTGCCCTGGCATACGGGGCTTCTTCAGAGCTAAATTAATTCAATTTATAGTTTGGCACTTTGCTTGCCAATTATATACTCAACGAAGCAAAAAATAGAGGATTTCTTCTGCTGTAATCTGCTCAAAATACTACATTGTGGCATTGAAAAAGCTGCATATAAATCTGTATTAATGTTTATTTTGTGATATATAGAGATCAAAAACGCGCATAAATGTTCACGTATTTGAGGGTGAAATCTTTTTTCCAAGCAGGGGTTTTTACAAAATAAATCATCAATAACGCACATGAACATTTTTGTTTTTGGGATAACTTTATATTTTCAAAGAAGAGTATTCAGAATTTTCCGTTTTCGTAAGTAAAGACTAATGGATTGCTTGATTTATTTATCAGATGGCACCCAGCTTGAGGTGAAGCTCACACTTCCGCTGAAAGAGCATGTTTTCATCGAATACATTGCAAAGGCGGTGAGTTTACATAGATTTTATATGTCAGTATGATCATCGCCCTAAATTGATCATCGCCCTAAATTGATCAACGCCCTAAACAAATCGTTTACTTGTTTACTTCTTTTTTGAATTTGTGAAAGTTGTGTGATGGAACTGCAATCTAGATGAATGCACGCTTTGCGAATTTACTTATTTCAAAAGCGTCAAGAGAATGAACCAATGGTAAACAAGAAAGTGATCCATTCAGGGCGATGATCCATTCAGGGTGAGACTACTCTATTACATTTACTTGTTGCAATTTTGTATGTGACAGCAAATACTGACGAAATGAAACATTTAATATGTAGACTTTTGCTATTTAAAATGTATTTATTTTCTATTTATTATGGGTGAAAGATCTAAAATGAAAATAATATTCTCATTTCAGGCTTGGCCATTGGAACAGCTAAAGTACGTTTGCAAAGAGGCATTTTCAACAGCTATTTATATCTGTTTCTTGATTGTAGATATAATGAGTTAAGAGAGGGAATTGTGGCGCGGCAAGAATGAACTTTGGCGGGAACGAACCGCGCGGCAGCTTGTTCGTTCAATTTTCCTAGTTCACGATTTTATAAGAAACATGGCTTCTTTGCTTCGCAGTCATTGCTTCTTTGCTTCGCAGTCGTTGGTTCGCAGTTACAATTTACGAGCAACAAGCATATACGAATGACTGGTATTCCTGTGGCATTTTCATAAGTAAACTATAACCATAAGTGAAGTTTATTTTATAATAAAGCTTCTTTCAACTGCCATAACTGCGATATATGTTGAGGAACTTCTACCAACTGAGACTTCCCCTTTTGGGATTCTTAACGTTAATATAGTCTAATTTAAGTGGCAAAAATATACTCGAAAAATTGCACTTTTTCAATCTACGTTGACAATTTACATCCATGCATATTTCTGAAAACTTTGTTGAACCAGCGATATTTATCTAATTAAAAGTATTAACCTTTTCACCCCGGGAAGAGCGTTATAGCCCATTGACAAACAACGTAAAACGTCTTATTTTTTGGAGGTAAATCCGGGCAAATCTTTATGTTAATTTCAGATATTTCAGCGTAAGTGTGTCTTATAAATTAGGCTTATTTGCATGTGCTACCCCCTGCAACGTAAAACTTGCATAGGATTTGCCTGTTTAGCAGAAATAAATCCGGGCGTGAAAGTCTTGAAAATTACCAGGAATTATTCATTTTGCATTCTTTTTGTTCAGATACAGCACTGCCACACATTTAAGAAACAACCGATAAGAAACTTCTGTCCTCATTTCTTCAAAAGAACAATAGGAAAACAATGAAAAATATTTGTAATCAATTGGGCTCAGTCTGAAAAACCGGATTCTTGAATGAGTGGCAGAACTGTGTATGGTGTTTATTAAGTTTTAATAAAATACCCGATTGTAATGTTTTCTGTTTTTTTTTTAATTCCAGGCCATATTTAAATTATTGTTTTATTTTACAGTCGATCTACGCACGTGGATGTATTCATTGAAGGCTCGTACGATTTTCTGGTGGACATTACATTGAACCAAAAACTTACAAGTTCTTATCGGTAAATTACATTAAATTTGAAAGTCCACTTCCTTGACCCACTCGAAGGAAGGCCTACTTGAAGATCCATTATAAGACTCACTTCATTGGTAGATACTAAATCATAGTGGAGACAAGGCACACACCATCTCTAGATATATGACAAATAACAGTTATTCTTAGAAGTCATTTTGAAATGCGTACTTTAAAAACGAATAATATTTGTCATACACCTAGAGATGGTTGTGTCCTCATTATTAAAATGATATAGCACCGACCCATTGTATTGACCCTTTGTGCTAACATTGGTTTTTTGAGCGACGAATGAAGATCAAAACAAAAAAACACCCCACAAACAAAAGCATATGAAAATAAGAACCTACAAACCGTTTTTCTAAAAAGGTTACTCAAAGATAAGTACCAAAAACAGACTGAATTTTTTGCATGTTCTTGTCGGACGATACAAAAATCAAGAAAAAGCAAAACTCAAAAGTCGAAAAGCATAGTCTTCAAACATAAGTGATCAAAAACTCACATTAAATTCCAGACACATCAAGCAAAAGTAATTATTTTGATTTTAAGTCATGTCATAGAATGCAACAATCCCCCAAGTGTATTTAATACATACTGTATAGTTTTGTTTTACAAAAACTTGAAGTCTCAGTGTGGTAGATAATTTTGAAAATCTATATCTGATATAAAGATATTAGTTACTCAATCAAACTGTTTTTATTTTGTCTTTTAGAAAAACTGTGGTTTATAAATTTGAGCAAACAATGAAAAGGTAAGCTTGTTTGAGATTAACGTTTTCTGTTGAACTCACGAAAAGGGCTATGTGGTTCAGCTCTATATGGTTCAGTTTGAGAAAGGCTATTATATGTTGCAGCTTTGAAATAACTAATTCATTTTGGAGGGAACTGAGGACAAAACTTTATGGTAATTGTTGCATTTAAAAAAAATCTTTTCAGAAAAACAATTTGTTTACATTAGAATGAATTTAGTAAGATTTTATGGGTTAGGGCGAAACCCCAGATATGGCAGTGAGATTTAAGGCTATTTGATGGCAATTATATGTCATCCCAAAATAACTTTTAGCTCTTAGCTATTTTTTTTTATGGACCGCAAAAATGGCTGACCTGTAACTGTAAAATAAAATGTGATCTGTTACAACTTTTGTAGAACAATTTTTGTAGAATCATTAGCTCTTTTATTTTTATGGAACGCAAAAATGGTTGCTTATTAACGCATGCTGGATGAAAAATCATTAAAGTGAAATGGTATAGGCACATGTTTCTTTTTTACAGTCTCCAGAGCACAGATGAATTGCTTGTTCGTCTCCAATCATTTTCAGTCAACCCAGCTTACACAACAATTCCAGAAAGTGCCAAAGATGGAGTACCTCTTTTTCATTTGCCGCAAAGTTCAAAAACACCCGTATGTATGATTTATTTCATTTCATTTCATTTCATTTCATTTCATTTCATTTCATTTCATTTCATTTCATTTCATTTCATTTCATTTCA
>JAYJMH010035944.1:0-16050 GCA_036873815.1 Phacellophora camtschatica
CATTTTATTAGAATTCATTCATTTTTCATGGACCTGTTTAAAGGCTCTTAGCCTACATACAGTAATTAGTATAGTATATAGTATAGTATAATGAAACCTTTTTCAAGATTAACCCCAATATTTTTCACTTTAACATTGAAAACAAATATCTATGTAAACAATTTATTAGTCATCTGAAACTGTTTGGGTGTGTCTCTTGCCTGGTGCACTAAATACTACCATTTTTCACTTGCAGATATAGAAATCAATGATGGTTTATTTTTACTGTTAGTTTCTTTGTCTTCAGTTCCTTTGGAAACCAGTGCCAAAAACAAATTTCCTGAATATTTATAGGCAATCAGAAACCTGATTGAACTCTGTTTGTTGTTAAACTACTATTTATTAAAGCAAACAAAACTATTTGATATTATTGTATATATATAGAAAAACTATCTGTACTTTGACTAATTGATTGTCGTTTTTGAAAAATTTATTCCTGCATATTTGAGTTTACATTCAAAAATGGCCAACTCACATTAATTGTTTGTAAAATTAATTGTTCAAATTGCATGTAAAATTTGCACATTTAAACATGAGTTCTGTATTTATTAAAAACTAAAAATAGCACCATCACTAAAGTGCATGTGACATTTTAGCTTGCAAAATCAATTCAGAAATTTGTCTATAATGGTCAATAGATTTTGATGTCTATGGTCATTATCAAAACCTGATTTTGTGGAAACACAAAACATAAAGACAAGATAATAAGCAGATGGGATTTATACTGTGCAGACAGACAGCTGCTGACTGTGCTGTCCCAATAACAATAAAGGTCAGCTATTATGTCCAACAGCCAATTTGCCTGTTTGCTAATTTTCTTAAATCCATCTCAGAATCTCTTAGTAGCTACTATTGACACCTTGATACAATAGGAGATTTGGATTTCTATTACATACTGTAGGCCAACCTTTAATAACCATTAAATAGTATTTCAATTTTTTGAGTTAATTTTTGCAAGTTATAATAGTATTAAAGTTTACGTTAGTGCATCTTCTAAAATACTAATGCCAAAAGAAAAATATCAATAATTAAGCTCCTCCATAGCAGCTTTGAAAAATGTGCAGCCTTTTTTAGGGACACCAATTATAAGGGTCATCAAAGAAAGTATGTGATCATTGACTGACGAAGAAAGGGGAAAAAGGAAACAAAAGTGTACATCTATCTACTCATGTTGTCAGGTTTTTAATATTGCTATTTAGCATGGGGGAGAGGGATAAAAAAATAGTCAAATTTAGTGGAAACATAATTACTTTATGAATGCCCCTGGGTTACCCCATATTAAATTAAAACACATAAATTTTAACACATATAAATTTTTATTAATATTCACATTTTGACCTAAAATTAGGAAAATATTTTTGAGATTAACAGTCTCAGCAAGGATTTTCAAACTAGGTATATTTTAAATATAAATATACCTTTTTACATCAACCAAATACGTTCCTGCCCTTTTCAAAATTTATACTAGTAAAGTTGTTTCAAATTTATCTCTTTTCAACCATGCCACGTACCACAAAATAGCGGACTCATTTTTGAACTACAATTGAATTACATTGTTTTGTTTCACTTTTACTGGTTGGCGTAAGAAATTTGAAAATTTCAATAAATGTTGCATTTTCGTTGGTTTGACTCAAATAATAAGGGGTCTCAACAGAAGATTTTTGTCATACTTATTGGAATTAATTGTATATTATTGTCATACTTAACATTAATCATGAAGAAAATCTTTTGTCTATGACCCCTGATCTAAGCAACCTTTTTGAGTCTTTCTTTCATTTATTTGGGGGATGATGCCCCCCCCCACTTGAGTCTTCAATTAATTTTTAAACAGTTAACAGAACAAATGTGAAGAGAAATTAAAAACAAAAATAAGGACTAAGGTGAGAAATCTAGCCTAATTTATTCCTGTTTTATTATATTTTGGATTACTAAGTCCTTCATTTCAAGCATCTAAATCCTGTTTTCATAAAAATTCCAGATCCAAACTTTTTCGGAGAAGCAAAACAAATTGGCGTCACCATGATTGGACGGTAAATGATATGTAGCCAATCGCTTTAAAAATTGTGGCTACCTCTGACCTGTACCTGCTGAGTATCGGAATTAGAAAATGCTTTTCACTTCTTTCTTTTTCTTTGATTTTTTTCAAAAAATCTATGAAAATTCTTTCATTAAATTCGTTTATTAAATGAATGAATTTTAACTACCTGAATTCTGCGGGCTTTCTACTCTTTCCTCCTGAAAAAAAAAACAAAACGAAAAGATTACGATCAGAGAAAAAACAAAATATAGTAAAAGGTAAATTTGTAAACAAAGAATCGGACCAACTACAAAAAGCCGTGAAATTTTAGGCGACCAGCCAATGTAGAATGTAAATTTCTCATGTAAACAGTGCTCGCATTTGTTAAAAAGTGACGTATTAGAATAGCCTAATGACAGCGCAACACTTTACTTCGAAGTTTAAAAAGAGTTATCTTTTACAAATTAAGAAATAGCGATAAACATTAACGAGTCTATACTCACCTTCGGATTTTCCGCCATGTTTGAAAGAAGCTGACAGTTGGATGCCAAAATGAAAGAACGCCATTTATAAATAGACAGTGCGCATGCGTAAATTTAGAACATCAAATGAAAGTGGCCTAAATAAAGTTTTACTGTTTGCTGTTTTGGTTTGAGAAATGGTAAGAAATCACATTAATTCTGAGTTAATTTGAGAAAAATTGAAGTTTCTACGTAATGATATAGTTTAATTTCAATTTAAGAAGTAGAAGAAAAAGTGCACACTGATTCATTGTGATTGATGTGATATATGATGAGCGAATGCCGAATTTGAATGAATTGAATTGATTATTGATAGAAAATGAAATCAATACCACACCACTTTCAAACTTATGTTCCCCTGCAAAAAGTCATCTTTGAAACACGTGCACACCCAACCTTATGCTCATGTCATGGCCAAGGAATATTTAAAAAAGGGGGAAATACCCATCATCCTGCTGTTGCATAAAAAAGCTGACCACGCTTTTCTGCCTGGTCTGGTGTGGTGTGGTGTCCCTCATATTAGCATTGCATTCTCTCCATTCCGTGACATATGTACACACCCATAATAATTTCTTAAAAACCATCAACATCATAACAACTATCAAAGAAAACCCAACAAACAGAGTGCAATTAGTCATTGAAAGAAAAGAGAACCCAACAAACAGAGCTGAATTAACTATGCAATTTTAGCTATAAACAAATAATTTTGACACCATTTATTTCGTCTGCTTCAAAATAATCATCCGCACAGCAATTTCCTTTTGAAATTTTGAACATCTAAATTTCTCAACTTTCTTAGGTTTCAAAGATCCAGCCCTGAACTTTTTAACTTTTTGAAGAACTGAGCATAACGTTTTTTATAAAATACTTTCTTATAAAAAAAATGTGTTTGTGCAAATGTAAGTTATGCAAAGATTTGGATTGCTCTTAAACTATATATAGCTCTATTTCTACTTATAATTATTTCTACTGGCTACTGGTGGTCAAATAATATTTTTGTTTCATTTTTATGTCGTAGGGTGGAGGCAAGCGTTTTGCATACCCCAAATATGTCTGGTCACCTGTTGGGGGATGGTGGTGTGAACCAAGGAATTGGAAGAGAAATACAGCACTTGCTTTTATTGGATCAGCTCTTGCAGTTATGCCTGTAATTTATTTTGAATACAACAATATTGTAAGTATTTTTTGAATGGCAATATACCAAATTAAAATTCATTATGTCAAAAAACCATCATCCAACATAAATTATTTAATGTCAAAAACTCAAAGAAACATTTAAAAATTCTTAAAAATTTGATTTTGTTATCTCTTTTGCTTACTTTTGCACAGTTACATAAAAGAAGTTATTAAAATTAAACAAATTATTTGTTGCAAAATTTAAATTTTAGTGTGGATGTGCAAATTTAAACAAATTTAAACAGGGGTGCACACTGAATTCTTTATCTTTTCCCAGACCTATAATTTAATTGCTCCCATTCCCTAGAAAAACCACATGTCTACATCATATGCAGTCTAACTCAACCCTAAACTGCATATTAGGATCTATCTTTCCTCCATCATGTTGCAGGATATTAACATATTCACTTTGAGAAATGTTTTCATGAATCATCAATCAAATAATATTTTTGTATTCGTATTTCTACTATATAGTAATGTTGTTACGAATTTCAGAACTATTAAATGTGAATTAATATTGTGACCCTAAAGTCAAGAAGGTGTACGTAATTTCAAGGTGTAATTACTTCATTATTTTTCATGTGACCAAAATAGAAAATTGTTTCTAAAATCAATTTGATCTATTCCTGGGTTTCTGAAACATTAATTTTTAAGTTTAGCAAAATCAAATTTTGTTGATTTTTCATCTTTGTGTTGTATGTGAAAATAAATGGAGACTGAGAATTCTTCATATATACTTTTCTTGCAATCAGGCCCTCCATTTAATAAATACACAAAAATAATAAAATAATCCCCTGGCAAGCCTCAGCTATTCTATATTAAGCTCATATTTTTTTGCTAGTAAGGTGCTTGATTTACCAAATTTAAAAAAAGCTAAAAATTCTTAAACAACTATTGATTATATCTTATTTTATGCGTGGATAATTTATTGTATAATATAAAATATTTAATATGTCATCATTCTTGTTTATCCTGATTGAGATAATTTTGATTCAGTTTATTTGATAAAAATATATCATATTGTATGCATGATATTTTTGAAACATTTAATGAAATTTCTGATTTTTATTTATTTTTGCAGAGAAGATTAAAACCTCCACATAAACCTGTTCTATTTCAAAAATTTGCCAAGCATGCAGTGGTGAGTTAAATAATTCTTTGGATTTTTAATTCTGACCACTTATTTTCATTGCAGCATTTTAAATTGACTAACAGAACTTGTTTAATAATACTGGGTGTCCCAAAAAACCTTCCAATATTTTATATAGGTTTATTGCAAATGTGAGAATACAAACATTTTGGTACTATGTATATACAGTAGCCTGATGCAAGAATTCATAAATTCTTTGAATTTCACACAAGTAAAGATTTGAAGGAATTTATTAGCTGTGACAGTTTTGATAGGAACAGCTCGCAGTCAATGGCCTTTCAAAAATTTGGAAAAGACACTTATGGCCTCTCAAAGATTTTGGAAAATACACTGACCAGACTGCTTTTAATACACTGCTTTTTTTACACTGTTTTTTTTACCTGATTGCAAAAGAATTGAAAAGGTGCACTTCTGAAAGGATGCACAGCCTAAAAACTCTTCAATGATGACACAAACCGCTCTGTTTTTGTTTTTTCAAACTGTCAACTATCAACAATATCTCCATTCATACCTTTGCCTTTTCCATAAATGAGGTCTCAAATATTTCCTTAGATATCAGGTTTTTTATTGCAGATAATCACATAAAGCTTTGTACTCAAGTTTTTGCAACAGGGTTTCAAAACCAAAATAAGCTTCTTTGTGGCACCAAATAACATCTGCACTCAAAATGCATTCTTATATACAGATAAACTTGTTTATTTTGTAGGAGGATGATCCCAGGCTTGCTGATTTGTAGATATGACAATTTAAAATGTGTTTGAACATGTGTGAATAATATGTGAGTCAATAATATTATCAAACTGACATTCAGGAATTCAATTTTTATAAAGCTGTAAGTTCTATGTCATCATTCTTGTTATCCTGATTGAGATGATTTTGATTCAGTTTATTTGATAAAAACTATTGATTTGCTTCTTGAAAGAAATTTTACTTTTTTGGAGAGGAAACTTGGATTACGCAGGAAAGTCCAGCAATGATATTCTGGATGTCCTAAAAACGTCCCAAAAATGGATGTCCGGATGTCCCAAAAACGCTACACGTTTCCAAAGCTGTTGTGGAGGAGCCAAGCTTTTGAAATTTAACAAAAGTCTCATAGAAGAGTGTTAACTTGAAGCTTGATATCTGAGATCGCTGATTGATCGCTGAGATCGAATGAATTGTCAAAATCGTGTGACCATTACAGATGAAGTTTTGAATTGAATCAACTACTGTATCTCATAGGAGGTAAAATTTACTCGATAATCGAAATATTCAATATGTCAGCTTCATGTCATAAATTCATGCCATGTCATGTCATAAATTCTCCTTTCCCTAGTCAGATATTAGCTCTTTTGCTGTTTCCTTTCTACCATTGTCTTCAAACGGCATTAAAATTTTAATGCACTGTTATCTGTTGCCATTCATTGATCAATATTGTCCAAGTGTTATGCCACACGCAACCACACGTACCAAACTTTGGAATTACGACTTTCTGGTTCTTAGGAAACCCAAAATTTTGATTATAACTCAAGCCAACCAATTAGGTCCCAAAATTTAAGTTGAAGCTTCATTTACTAAATTAAGGCAGAAACAGAAATATTCAAGAAAGATCTCCACCACAATAGCTTTGGAAGCGTTTAACTCTTTGGGACACCTGTTATAATGATATTATGTACCGGGTGACCCAAAAAAATGCTCCGACGTTTGAAAAATCATCAAAATTCGAGTATGTTACCAATCAAGCGCATGTTTGCGTTGCCATGTACATAAAGGGCTAAATAATTATTGCAATGTCAAATATTTCACCAACACATTAAAAACAATGTAATTTGGCTGGTTAAAAAGCGACCTCGTTTTGATGCACGGTACAAATTGTTATGATAAATAAATAAATCATGTTATTGCAAGTTGTCATCACTTCAAATTGTTAGAAATGTTATAAATATGATGCAAAAAATATCATTTGCGGCATTAAACGCTTTAAAATATTTTTTTTTAATTTAAGTTAAGGGTTTTGAAAAGTATAGCTCACAATTAAGTTTTTAAAGTCGAAGTCTCGTCAAAGTTACTAAAATAACGATAGCTTCTAATATTAACTTGGTCCTTCTCACGTTAGAAGAAAAACGAATTTTTGAAATTCGTAACACAAAATCAAATTTTGGTGATTTTTCGAACGTCGGAACTTTTTTTTGGGTATAAATATCAAATTAAAATAGCCAGAGTGACGTAAAAAAGCAACCAAAATCAGTCAACGATTATAAATAGATAATATTTTGCTTTGGCATACAGTGGAGGTTTTTTTCAAACAAATAGTCTCTTCTCGTTATTTTTTTTATTATATAATTATTTTGCTTTATTTTACCTTACTTAGAACCTAAATTCAAAATACGTAATAACTGCATGCATATGCTCTTCAAATTTAGCATCCAGCAATTATATTATCTTCGTCCACCAAATTGACATCGTTGTTTTGTTGGTTCAACCAACGGTTAAAACATGCCACATAGCTGCAAGAGAAGAGAACAAAATGTAAATTGTTTGCAATGAGCAACAGCAATGAGCAACAGCATCAAAAATCACCAAGATAACGTTGTATACATTAAAAGCTCGCATAAGGGACCAGTCATTTGATATGGCGAGGGGGAGCAGAAATTAGGGTCTTTTGAGCCTTTGGGATTTTTAGCCTGTACGGGGGCCTGCAAGAAATGTTACAATGAGGAGTCTTGAAACTTTGTTATGCAAAACCAATTTTTCCTCCACCCCCTCGCCATATGCAATAGGTCTCACTGTACTTCGAGGATCCCATCCCTCGTAAACTTAAACGTTGGTTCTGCTCCGTAAACTCCAATGTGATTCTAATTCAAAATCTTGTAGACGTGAAAATTGAACAATATAGTGAAAAAATTGTTTTATGATCTCCCTTTGGTCTCGTTTTCTCCAAAAACTAGGTTTTTGCCTTTGAATTTGAAATAACTTCTTTCTTAGCCAAAAGAGAAGCGTTCGCTATGCTATTATGTAAAGAAACATGCTATTATATATATACTAATAAATAGTAATATTAAAATAGTTTTCACAATATACATCGTAGCAGAGTACTTCCAGAATTTAGATCATGGAGCTACATCAAGCTAATTAAATCGCGGGAACTTTGGAACATGGGTTTGAATTATCACCATGGGTTTGAATTATCACCATGGGAACATGGGTTTGAATCATTGTATCGTTTGCTGTATTGCAATACTCACCTTTTTTCTTGTCCAAACTTTAAGATAACAATCTTCTTGAGATACCATTTTTCCACTCTAGCACTGTGCATGACTTTGACTCGCAACAAGTTTCCAAGATCATGTCGTGTTATTGCTACAAACGTTTCGATGCTTCCAGAACGAAGATATCTCCTATGAAGCAGAATACATAAATAACAGATAACATTTGATTCTACAATAGACTTAGCACTTTTTTTAAAGACACAAGAGATAGCTTTCTACATATGATATAGTATACAGAGGATTTTCATTTTATTTTTAACCTCGTCAGTAATTAAGACTGGTTTTCATAGGGCCTAACAATAACTTAACAATACTATCATAAAAATAATAGTATGAAATTATAAAATCGTATTGCATTGCATATGGCCAAGAGATTCCCCAACATTTCAAAGCTGCTAGTGGAGTAGCTTTAGATTTGATGATTTTATTTTTGCTTGGCGTTGTTTGCCAAAATCTACCAAGTAGTCTCTAAGCTACTGCAAGAAAGCCAACGTTAACGGCTTTTTCGAAGCCATAAGGTTGCATCTTTACTAGTATCTTTCCAAAGGATTGCTTCTTTTCCAAATCAAATAATTTCTAAGTCGACAAGATTCATTAGCTCTTTCTTTTACATTTCACTTCCTAAAGGATTGCTTCTTTTTAAAACCCTTCACAATCATTCCTATAGCGAAAAGATTCCGAACTTGCGCACGCATAAAAGACATTTTTCCTCTATGCTTACCAGCAAAGTTCAGATGAATTAATTGGACTTACCTTGGTAGAACAATTTCTTCCGATGTTTGTTTGTCTCCTTTAATGATAAGCTTGACTTTTCCAGTTATAAGACTAGTGAACAAACCACTGCCAGTGTACAATGTTACCTTGTAGTGATACACTGACATGAAAATAAGTTTTTATTCAAACGAAAGCATAAAAGCAGAAAAAAATAAGCTGCAGTTGTTTGGAGTTATTTAGCCTGCGTGCAGACTCTATTCAGAAAAAAGGAATAGTTGAATCATTGCCTCGGGGTGGGGATACATGACGCACGGTTGGGCGGGAGTGTGCCGCTGAGATTTTATAAATGCACCCCCCCCCCGGGTGCATTTATAAAATGCATCTTCAATGTCCAAATTTGTGTGTATGCCCAACATTAATGTTGTGTTTCATTCCAATCACACAACATTAAGGACAATTTTTAAAATCTAACCCAACATTAAGGGAATTTTGCTATAAATTATACCCATGTTTAGAGAATTTACTACCTTTATACATATCCCTACCCATATTTTAGGGCGTACCCCCCCCCCCCCGGGGTCGTTGATTTCCAACATATTAACTCTAGGGCGGAGGAGACTCACTCATAGGTATTAATATCTATGAAATAAAGAGAAAATCTAAGATCGTTGAAGTTCTTTGGTGGTACTTTAAGTTTTTTGATGGCATTTGGTTAATTCCATTACATAACCAATCACAGACAAGAAAATGGTCATGTGATATGTAAAACTTACCACAAAATGGCGTTCGTTCTTTGGTAAACAGAAAATAGCTTCCGTCAAATCGGTTGTTCACGTTCTCTGCCTGATACCCCAGCTTTGGACAGCCTCCTTGTGGACAAGATGTGCAAAGCCCTTTCTTGAAATCTGCATAGGACCTGCATGGGTATGCCTCAAATGGACATTGGCTGTTGATCGACTCTGTGTAGTAACGTGTCGCTCTGTAATGGTTGCAGGTGAAAAAATCGACTACACCTGAAAGGAAGTCACAAAACTCAATAATATTTTAGTTTAAAACAATGACGAGCAGAAGGAAATAAAATGTGCTGCCGTTTAGTGTGGTGTGAATTTATTGGGTTGTAACCCTGAAACAAAGAAATGGTTTTTTAACCCTATGCCAAAATCTCATTAATCTGCGTTCGAGCAAAACCATCAAATCTATTAATGTTGTATGGTTACCCAAGACTGGTCAAAATTCTTACAATCAGCTACTCGCAATAAAATAAATAATTGTCGCGTCAATCAAATTACAAGAATTCAAAATAGAATAGTTTGATTAGCTAGCATTTTTTCCTTAAACGAGGCAGCGGCAAGACAGGTGAAAACAAAAATATTTGCTGGCATAGAATCGAGGCAAACTGCTAACTTTTAAATATCTTTCGTCACCATAGCGGCTTATTTGCTTCCAGCAATTAAATTCAATAGCCAAATCAATTAGTTGGTGTTCCCCCAGATTATAGATACCCTTACAGAGGAAGAGAACACTGATTTAATTACTGATTTAAAACTGAATCTGATTTAATTAGAGAAAGCGTTTTAATCACAGAGACCGGATGGCTGTTTATCCGGTAAGATTCTTTTGTGCAGTGCAAAAACTTACCGTTGTCAAGGGTCCTACATCCGGGTTGTTCAAAACCACCGTTAGGATATGTGTCAATATGTCCTGATCTTTGCTGGATGCCGAATCCTTTAACGACCAACGTTCTGGTATCTGTGTGCAATGCATCAACGAAATCTGCGTCCGTAGCATCTAACCTGACAACTGGAGGGCGGTGTTCATAGTATGGTGCTGCTGGATCCAATCCTATGGGCAATTAAGATCAAAATAATTCAGAGCCTCGTTTTGCACGGAGTCATTGATTATTTCTATTTTATACATTACCATGTCTAAAATGTTTCGAAATACACAAGGGTGATGACATATCATCTTTTCCTGAAGGAATATACTTCCTCCTGATATAGCAAGGTTAAATTTAATTATGCGTAGCCTAATAAGTTTTAGAAAATGCTTTTTATCTTAATTTTAAAACATCAGATTTTTTTATTAGGATCTCACTTTTGACAAAATGAAGGGAAATGTTTAGATCTTGTCCGAAAGTGTCCGAAAAAAGCAAATTTTAACCAAAATCGCTGGATTTTCTCTATGTGTTGGCAAAACTACTCCAGAAATATTTCTGGTGAAGCTATCTTTTTAAAACATCAAATATATCTTAAGAATAGATGGAAATACATTTAAATTAAAAGTAAGAGAGCCCCTGTTCATGCCTGGATTCGTTTCTAATTAACAACCAAATTCTTTCCAAACTGAATCTTCAGGAGTTAGCATATACAAACCAACCTTATTCAAACGACAAACTTACTTTAAAATATAATGTTTATGAATAGATTAGTACAACTAACCCTCGATTGTGCAATAACTTGCATACTCCCTGAGGTGATAAGTCAGTTGAGTTTTACAGCACAGTGATGAAGTCACATGATTCATAGATCAAGTCTTGATTCATAGGATTCACGTGTTGTGTTTAGTTCTAAATGAATAGTTCTTATTATTAGTTACGCTGACATCAGTTCTGAAAATTTTGATTTCTGAAAATATATAGTTTTACTTTATTTAGCAATAGGAATGAGCCATATGACCCTTTTTGGGGTGAAAGGGTTCATATTGAGCAAACGTACCAGAAATTCTACCCACTGTATGGTTATTTCTCTTGAGAAATTTGCCAGCATGTCCAACAAGTTGAGCTCCAATGCTGAATCCCATTAAATGAACGTTTGAAAATTTGAGACCAAAATCGCTGTTCATTAATTCCACCAGTTTTGTTACTTGCATACCAACCAGACGCACGTTACCAAAAGCCCATTGGTATGGCCGGGCACCTCTCTTCCAATCAATTACCACCACGTTCATGTCATCTTTCCGGAGCAGTTCATCGACCATTGTTTTCATGTAGAAGACCGTTCCTGATTCTGATGAAAAATAAAGTATTGTTGTTTAAAATAGGATTTTTGGTAACGTCAAGCAACAAGAAACAATTTTAAAAACAAAAGGCTTAGGGGAGGCAGTACCATCAATGGGGCAGGGGGTATGTATTGTTAGAGGGTAGAGAGGCAGTGCCATCTAACTCGGATAGAGTGGCGTATCCGAGGAAATCTGGAGCTGACCTAAAAATATAATAATGGCGCATGTTATCATGCAACTTTTATGCCTATAACATCTCCTTATTAACATTTCTATTCTACTTTTACCCAAAAATATAAGATTTCAAATTTTTACAGCCAAAGTTATATTTTTTGATGAAAAATTGCTCAGACCCAAAAATATATTATCGAATCTGAAATACCAGACCCAAAAATATAGGACTGCAGAGCTACGTTTTTTCGTCACATTGAGCATAGCCTTTGTTCTCTAGTATTGTTCTAAGTTCTAAGTATTGTTCTAGTATTGTTCTGTATAACACAAACAGATATTACCCAAGTAGCCATGGCTAATGAATGTTGTCTTCTTTGAGGCATTGAAAGATGATGAACGGATAGTAGATGCGTCTTGGTCACTCAAAAAGTGTGGACTTGCTTGTTGTTGTCTTGTAAACAGTCTGAACTTTGTGTTGATGAATGACGGCGATTTAGGAAGCGTTGCCCAACTGATATCAAATGGCTGATCATCGTTAAAACAGCCGTATCGAGGGTAGCAAACTTCAGCCCCTGAAAACGAAAAGTAAAATAAAGACAATTAAGACAAATTTATATTATAGAACATCTCTAGTTATACATTTAAGGAAAGTACCTACAAGTGTCCGAAAAAGGCTCCTTGTTTGCAAAGCTATTGTGGCGGCCCTTTAGATTCAATATTTCTGTTTCTGGTTGCATTTAATAAAATAGACTTTAATTTAAAGTTTGATATCTTAGTTGGAAAAATCAACTGAAAAATCGCTGAGTTATGCCCAGTGATAACCAAAAGTTAGGTTTCCTCTAAGCCAGACGTTTGTCTTTTCGACTTACTTCTGAAAGTTGATTGTTTATGGCAAATGAGCTTAAGTTAATCAATGAGTGGCGACACACAATGATATCATGATAGATTAAAAAATTTACTTGCTTCTTGAAGCCAATGACACCAAGGAGACATTGCGAAAAAGCTAGAATGCGCCAGGCAATCAACGGTACAGTCAACAAAAGATCCCATGACACAAAATTTTGCCTTCAACTGATATTTAAATTTTGCTCTGACCAGAATAATTGAGTGCGCCCCTTAATGGTTTGTCGGAAAATTAATGGTTTGTCGGAAAATTTTGATCATGAAACGGTGATTTTTAGTGGAAAAATCAATTATTCGGAAATTCTAACCTACTTGCCCCTCCTAAAAATAGGTCCCGCTGCACCCCTGGTATGCAAAAATCGGCCACAGTCAGGGAAGACCTGGAGGCTCCTCTTTCATTAGCTTACTATCCTTTCAGATAGGGGTGGGTGCTACTCCCATCCCTGGTCAGTTTGACCATTTACCCCAGTGTGTTAACTGGTACTCATTTTACCGACTTCGAAAGGATCAATTTTTATGAGTTGATATAAATTTGTGCAAAAGCTATCTGTAACCAACGTGAAATAAAGAGATAATAATAATAATTAATATTTATTTAGAAAATCTTGACTTTCTACAATCGTCGTAGTATACTATACTACGACTCATAAAAATATAGGAAAATTCCTGGATTTGGATTTTCTAACTAGTAATTGCAATTCGAACTTCGAGCAATGGCAAATTCGAACTTCGATAGCAAAATTTTCAGAGCCTCGTTTCAATGAGCCCCAAAAAGTTGAGGAAATGAAGTCCAGAATTTGGGCTTTATTATTACCAGTCTATTTAGAAGGTGAAAAAACAATGAGTTTAATACAAAAACAATCGCGAAAAAGAGAAGGTGAAAATGCACGATCTTACCCAACGCAAATAACGGCAATAACAATGACCCCAACACTTGTAGTAACATCTTGAATGAATACGTTCAAGGTACGTTTCGTTGTTCTCTTCAACTTGGCAGAAACAACTCACAACTTTCATTGAAGCAAAGCAATTTTTATACCCATTATTAAGTAAAGAACATACAATTTTATGCGTATTTTCCATTACGATTATTGATATCATTTACTGATTTTAAACAGCTGCATTCATGATCAGCATTTCAAGACTTTGTGAAAACACATATTTTCACATTCTCTATGTTTTATTGCAGATCACGAGCATAGTCAAACATATCTAATGCTGTTTAATTTTCACGAATCATTAATTAATATTTTCATTCATTTGTTTATCAATGCTCGTTTTATTTTATTTTAACTTCAAGTGGACTGAGATTACACGGTTAAGACCCTATTAGTGAAACATGGACCTGGCTCAGAAACCTGGCTGAGGCTCCGTTAGTGAAAATATCTTATTTTTGGACCAAATTTTACAAGTAAAAGTTTCTTTAATTCTTTTTTTAACAAAAACATTTACAAAAACTTGTATATATTGTATAGGATAAAAAGTTGTATACACAATCTTCACTGATCTTCAATCTTCATCTGACATCATGTCCACTCCATTAATAGCATTCAGCATTATGTATCTTTGCTAAAAAATTCAAAAGATTCTTAGCGATTTTTCAGTTCCTAGTATATAGCCACCCCCCAATAATTTCAAGAACAATTGTGATTTAAAAAAATTGATTAATTAGACCTTTGTTCTCTATTGTCTTGAGAACAATTACCCCCCCCACAATCTGGAACAATCAGAACCAATTTAAGCATTCACATCGTAAAACTATACAACAACTTCTTTTTATTTTTTATTATATTTAATCAATATGCTATTTATGTATTATCTATATTTATTGTTATCTTTTCATCCTGGGAAATATTGGGCATTTATAAACAATTGCAACGTGATATTTTTAGGAGGTAAATCTTCATAAAATTTGAGATATGTCAACGTGAAAGTATCTGTTGAATGAAGTTAGTTTTTATGCTTCCTTACGAAATAAAACTTGGATAGGATTTGTCTGCAATTAGAAATAAATTCGTGAAAGGGTAAAGCAAATTAGCATAGGTGGGCACCGTACCTCCAAAAATTTTGTACTGCACTTTTTGCACGAATTGCCCTTTCTAAGATGCTATTTATTGTGTCCATTTGCCCATTTCCCCTTCTAAGCTGAAAGCAAAAGTGCCCTCTCGAACGTCCCTCGAACAAGAATAGCTCCCTACAAAAGATGTTTAGCCCTTGACCAACGAGGGCAGATTTTGTAACAATAGTGAAATTGACACGCCAATTCCAAAGCGATTTGCCATCGAAGAAAAAGCGAATTCTCTCAAGCAGAAATTCAAAACATGGCTTTGTCTGTTTTGATTTTCTGCTTGATAAATTACGCTTTACCGTCGATAGCTAATCGCTTTGAAATTGGCATGTCGATAACACTATTGTTACGAAATCTGCTCTTGTTCCCTTGACCTGAAACTGAACCTGAAACACACAAGTTCAGAACAATATTTTAAAAGCAATTTGCACAAGCTCTAGCAACCGTTGCATCTGAAATCTGAACAACAACCACATCATGTGAGGTAGGCTGTATTTTGACAACAAATTTAAAAAGCTTGCGAAAATATTAATCCAAGCAAACAAAGGTCTTAAATTCGTGTTAAGATTTTTTTTGACAATCGTGCAATTTATAGTTATTTTTATAGATTTTGTAACAGGAGCAAAACAACACCTGAAAAATGAATAAATATATTTATCATTTATTCATTGACGCTGTACTGGAAAGTACATGGCTTTCTAAAAGGTAAACAGGAAAAGTTATATATTTTTTTAAATGAATCCCGAATCTCCATTAGGGAAAGCTGGGAAAGTTTCTTAATCTTGGACCACTTTTGACCATATTTCACTAGTAAAGTCTCTTAAAAGTTTCTTAATTATATATGAAAACATTTCGCTTTTAGTCTCTTTTTTAGCATAAATTCTTTTTAGAAACGATATTCGAGTGGCGGCCACGCATAATCAATAAATTATAACAAGCTTTTTATTTAGTACAAGTTTTTTTTATAACAAAGTATTTTATAAGAAAGTTATGCTCGGTTCTTCAAAAAGTTAAGAAAGTTCAGGGCTGGATCTTTGAAACCTAAG
>JAYJMH010035955.1:0-16046 GCA_036873815.1 Phacellophora camtschatica
AATGATATGACAGAATTATGAGCAGGAACAGCACAACAAGACGGAAACCCTATGTTCTCCAAATTGAAATGGACTTGGAGCAGAAGCGATCATGAGAGCATAATCAGTTTTTGAAGAATAAGCAACATTGTGGATTCACTTTTACGGAATAAATAAATGTATTTTTTGCAACTTTCAAAATTCTTATTTTTGAAAATCTTTGGTTGTGCCGGGCATGACCAGCATGACCTTTAAAATCTCCACTGCTGTGAAACCTATGATTTTTTATTTTAAAATTGGTGTCAGTATATGCTGCATTGAATACATATTATTTTGTGTAACAACACTAAATTCCTTTTTCCCCTTTATCTGTGTTTGTAGATGGAGAGACAGATGAATATGCAACGGCTGATGTTTGAGAAACAATTGGCTTCACAAGTTTCAAGGGCCAGGGAAATGTTGGAATGGCTTGGATCATTTTATGTTCTTGCATCAACAGGAATGCTTATTGGGCGAGATATTTTATAATGAAATTTCTTTTTTTAAACTATTTATGTGCCATTATTTTTACATTGTGTTAAATTAAAAAACTGTCCCTGCCGGGTTATTTGGTGTAGGAGCTTCTCAAAGCACCAATAAAGTGATGTACTGGTTATCCCAAGAAATGCCCTTGTATTTGATTGAACACAGCTATGATTCAATACTGACAAGTTTAAACTATTTATTTATAAATTTCTAATATGCTTTCTACATATAAATCAGCAGCTTGATCCTTACCATAAGTTAAAAGCTCTTTGAACTAAAAAAAACTATAGATATACTTGCAAAGACAAAAACATGTTATGACAAAAGCAAAAAAGAACTCCTTGTATGGATGTTTTATATTTGATTTTTATTTTATAATATATGTTTAAAAAGTTGTATCCATGTATATATTATGCATTGCAATTCATGTCTATTTTTATTGCCTTTGGTTCAATCACTTAGATTTTTTGCTTGAATGTAATATGTTTAAACTTTTTATCTTTTAATATTTGAAGAATTATTTTGTGATTTTTTGTAGATTTATAAAGACAAAGAAGCCATCTGTAATTTTACCTTTTGTTCCATTGTCATTTCTTGTTGGATACCAGGCACATCTTGCATATGGAGGGAAAATTGAAAAAATTAGAGGTAGATCTTTTAATTCTTTACCTCCATACTTATTTTGGGCAGCATGAACACTGCTTTTTATATCATGCTTGTTCAGGTGTCCCAAGAAATGTCCCATCTTTGCAAACTGCTGTGGAGGAGCTTTAAAAATGGATAACAATATCCAGGAGTAGTTGTAACTATTCCTCTTGTTATGCATTTTCTTTAATTGTCATTTGGCACCTTTTTGAGAGCAGCAGTTCTGATGTAAGGACTGTTAATCATCTCCTTTTTGATTTCGAACAAAATTGTTCTGTTTTCATCCATACTGTGGACCCAGATACATGGAAATTGGTCAAAAATGAAATTTGTCCACAAGGAACTTGTTTGGATTTTTATTCATAAAATCAGATAAATTTCCCACAAAAGGCAAAAAAATTAATATTTATATCCAATGAAAAGATATGCCTAGATTCAAATCTTGTTGATTTTGCTGAAAAGTTTGCTGCTGAATGGTGACATAGAGCTGCTCGAAGATCTGGAAAATTTAATAAAATCCAAAATGTCTGAAAAATTGGATACTTTTCAGCTGCATAGGCATATTTCTTTGGAAAGGCAATTGACTCAAAATTCAAAAGAAAGTAATGCCGTGTGCTGAATATATGCCGTATACAAATTGCATGATTTTCAATTGCATACTTATAACGAATACTACGAAGTGAATGTCGAGTGAAAATTGCTAAGGTTGTATACCAATGATAGATGGCTAGATAGAATCATCTCATGATGTTTGATTTTGCCAACTTAAAAAAAGCAATTCTCAAGTTTTTCTGAGGGGGTTAGGGCAAAATTTCCGCATTTTTCGTTTATCCCAATACATAAATGTAGCGTATTTTTATTTACAAATAACTTTTTAAGGTTTAGTATAATCTCGTCAACACTAAAAATAATTTAAATACAATCCGATAATATTTTCGAAATCTAAAAGGCGAGCAATTTATTATTGCAAGATTTAATTTTTATTTGTGAATTTTGGACTTGGGAACAATAGAAATTCCCCTTATTTTGATTTAAAACCTTGTTGGCTAAAGTATAAGGAAAATTTTAGCTAAGTTTAAATTAAATGAGAGTTTAAGTGTTCTATCAGTGGTGTTGATCGCCGTAAAACACATGGTGAAAAATTGCTGGAAAATACCAGGTCTCGTGTCAGTTTCTTTGCTGTTGTTTACTTCATTTATGATGTTCTCCTGTTCTACTCATCAAGTTCACAGTCCTCGTTCTCATTCTCGTTTGGTGTCAAAACCATGTGAAGAATTTGATGCTTATTTAGATGATCTAATCATGGACTAGATTCAGGACACTAGACTCAGGACACTAGATTCAGGACACTAGATTTGGGACACTAGATTCAGGAAATTTTGTTGCGTTCTTGATTATGCATGACTATACACGCTATACATTTGTATAGCAGGTGGCCAAACGACTAGACTTTTTACTAGATTTTCTGTATAGTAAAAAGCCTTAGATTTTGGCTATTAGATTTTGGCAAATAAGTTATCAAACTTTAAGTTGAAGCCTCTTACATCAACGTTGAGCAAAAACTAAATTGTCAAAACTGAACATCCTCCGTAGCTGTAGCATCTTTGCAAAGGTTGTTGGGACACCAATAATATTTGTTGGGACACCCGATAGATGTGATTGGAATTTTGAATAAAGATTCATTATGTTAATTGGTATTAAACAGTTTTTTTTATAATGCAAACTCATTTCTTGCTAGCCAATGCTGAAAAAATCCTATTAGATGAAAGAAACTTGATTGCACTACCTGGTGGTCCTTTGACATTTGAAAGTGTTGAAGAAGCAAGAAAATCTGTTAAATAAATAGGTTTATTATTGGGTATTGTATGCTTTTTATTAACGGGTCTTCGTTGCTAAATTTGCATTTAAAAGTTTAAACGTATGGCACCATGTACACAAAAGCTCATTTTAACAATTGGCCTTTTCCCACATTGCAATTTTCTTGTTTATGGCTCATTGTTTAATTTTACATCAAAAATTGTTTTGAGTTCTAAATAGCAACACCTTGCAAGGATATGCGTTTATTATTGGTAACGTTTGCATCTCTGTGTCATAATTTTATCTCCCATGATGGTATCACATCATGTGCGAGAAGTAACCACAAAAATTAGGCCAACGAAAGAACGTGGAGTGTCTTCAGGGCATCATCACCAGCCTCTCTCACTTTTACTTAAATTTTTGCTCAACAAAAATAAGAGAAAAGCCCATGTATAAGGAACAGCTTAACGCTGATTCGCTTAACGCTGATTCGCTTAACGATCACTGTTGCTTATTACCTTAACATTGTCCTTGCGTACATGGTGCCCATTGCATATGCGCAAAACAACAACAATCATTTTCTGGTTGTATTTTTAATGAATGCATACATTGTAAATTACTTTCAATAACATTTCTTTGTTAGTCACTTCTATTCACACCACCAATTTGGATTTTATGTTTGTGGTAGATCCTTTACATTCTGTAAAATTAACCACATGTATATGCAGCTTTCTTATAAAAACATTTGAATTTTTTTAGTTTTCCTTCTTTCTACATTTTTTTTTTCACATTCTCATCACACCAAAATATTTTAGTTCAATTAAGATTAAAATAATTATTTTGTTTTTAAAGTTGCCCCTTGTGTAATTTCCGTGAGCACGTGGCTGAAACATTTTAGATTATAATCAAGCTTTCAAGCCTTCCCGAGAGTTTTACGTGTGTTTGGCTTAGAACTCGATTGGTATTGACTAGCTTTCCTCTCCTTTTTCCTCCTCCGCTAGAGTCTGCACGCAGGCTAGTATTGACCAAGTTAATTTTTATATATACCCAAGGTTGCATCTCAGCCACAGGCCTGTGGGCAGTTCTCCGGAATCAAAATGAGCTACCACAACCCTTTAGCCTCACAAACGCCACAACATGTTTTTACCAACCCAGCATTTATTAATTTTACGAACATTTGTTGCTGTGAATATATACGAACGATTTTCTACTAAACACTATTAATACTTTTCATAATCCTACAGAGCATAATCGTGGTTTGAAATGTTTTTATTTTGAAAATTAACACACATATTTTGAAGAGAAGGGATTCATTGTTGTAACTGATCTTATATCTTCGAGAAAAGGAAAACGGAGGAAAGAACGGGAGAACGGGGAAAGAAAGGAACCGAGGAGGAGGAAGGATAGAAAAAAATATTTTCTCTCTCCTCCTATACAGTTCCCATTTTCTCAGTTTATTACCCTTTCCTCCCACTTTCCTCTTTTCAGATTAAAAAAGAAATAGACTAATGCACGTATCTAGTATTGCCTGTGAACAGACTCCAAACAGAAATGTAATTTTATAATTTGATGTTGCTATGATGTTATAATAAGATATAGTTAACAATTGTAACAAAATATTTAATATGTTATAAATTTGTATTAGTTTATTGTTTTTCATTTGCAATTTTAGCAGCTTTATTAGCAGCTTTATTTTGTTGGAACTGTTGGCTCTTTATTAGAATATAACTTTATTAACAACTCGTTCTTGGACTGGGAGTGTCTTTTAGGTTCAAACCGGTTTATATGAAAGTTACTGTTAGATACCTCCCCGAAGATTTAAGAAACTTTTAGTCCTAAATTAAAGATAAGAAACAGGATTCCAAGAAACCCAGTGTTTGGCTCCTCACAAAATTAAGAAACTTGAGTGCTGGAAAAACATTTGTTAAGAAACTTGTAATACTTGTTTAATTTCCGTTTCCCTCGATTAAAAAAAGGTACTAATTTCCTTTCTGTCTGAGTGCTTAATTTTGTTTGTATTATTTTGGCATATCCACACATCATAAGAGATATCGTAAAAGTAAGATTTCTCTTAGAAAAAGGTGCTCTTTTAAGAAACTGCTGGAAAAAACTTTCAGTACTCCAAAGCAGCAATTTTTAAGAAACTTTCAGTACTGGACCAAATTCTTAGTTTCTTAAAAACACAAAAATACGTGTATATGTCAATCAATTTCTTACTTTTGGACCAAATTTCGCTAGTAAAAATTTCTTAAAGGTTTCTTGATTATATATGAAAAAAATCCGTTTTTTAATATGAATTATTTTTTTCAAAAAAAACTGGGTATATATTGTAGAGGGTAAGAAGATATACACAATCTTCACTGAATTAATCATTGTCCACTCCATTAATAGCATTGAGCATTATGTAATAATCTTCGCTAAAACATTTAACGATTTTTCATTCACTAGTAAAAGTTTCTTAAATTTTCGTTGGTTTCACCAGTGAGTTTCTTATAAAGTGGTTTCTTATAAAAAGCGTGTACTGCAACAAGTTTATCATGGCAAGATCTTGACTTAGCATCAATTCATTATCTCGGTCAAAGCTCTCAAAAATTTCGAATTTATATCGCTATAATTTTGTCGGAAATGTAGGTATAAATGCAAAAAATTGTTCAGAGACTAAACGTTATGTGCAGAAGCTAAATCAAGATTCAAAACTATAACATCTCAAAATTATGATAATTTATATATTGACAGTTCTCTGCCTGTGTGTTAGATTTGCCCCAAGTCTATTTCGTGTCAAATCACACATTTTACTTCGTACTCAATATATCGAGCGAATATTGAGAGCGAAATAAAAATTTGATTTGGCACGAAATAGACTTGGGGCAAGTCTACCTGCGTGCAGATACAAAAGACTCAAAACTCTCCTTCGTCAAAGTGTAGACTTGAGTTTTGAGGCTAAGCGTAGGCTACAGTTTTCTTGGTCCTAAGCTTCTCTGAAAGAAAAGATAAACAATCATTAGGTAAAATGTTAAGGCTATTTATAGCCTGAGGTTCACTGGTTATTTTCTTGAAGCTGAAGTCTTCAATTTGTCCGATTGCACCTCTGTCCGCAATTATGCAGTTATTAAACGATTACAAGGCCAATGCTGGAAAATTCTTCCTCAGAGATTTCTCCAGGACGTTAATTTTCCGAAACGACCAAACATTTTTTGAATATTCTTTGGGCCAAAATCTACGCCGATTATGAGACAGAAGAGTGGTTGCAGCACATATAACATAGTTACAAAAAGCGAAAGCAATGCAACTGGCACTTTCACCTTGCTCGCGGGAAGACTAAATTGCAAGCTTATTTTAGTTATGTCCGCTGTTGCAACAAGAATGTTGCAAAAGGAGATGAAAAATCCAACTTTAAGAACTTTGGTATCGAGCCTTTGCAGTGCCCGACCAAAAACTCCAATTTTCTTTGCAAGTTCTTGTCGACCGTTGAATTTCTTTTTCGTGAAGCCATAGCATATCGTATTCATCAATATGGAAAACGCATCTACCACCAACATAAATACTGCCTGAATTTTGCCGTCTTTGTGAGTAAGCACGAATAACGTCGTGGAGAAGATCCCAACGATAAAACAGACCAGGACAATGACTTTATGCACATGCGCAGTTGGTAATGCTCTGTATTGCATTGGTGACGTAACCTCTGTCAGCCTGTCAGCAGTGAAAGCCAGCACGCTGAACACGTAGAAAACATACACGCCTCCGATTGAAATATTCACTGCTTTCGTGAAAGCTCTACCATGAAAAAGAAACCACGCTATCCACCATAGACAAGCGAGTAAGCACAGAATACCCCGTGAAACATTGATACTGCTTATCAACCAAACTTGCGAGCTGAACGATTTTTCACAGCGCATAAGATAACTTGCCAAAACATTTAATACCATTGCAATTACTGCCAGTAAAATACCAAAAATTGGATAATAGATCAAGTTTTCCCTCTTTGTTAAAGTCGACACTTCCATGTTTTGGGTTCTCGAGGAATTCTTTATGCTCCAATTTCGACAATTTTTATGTATAATTCATTCATCATTGTTTCTATCTTTGTGTTGACTAAGTAGAGTATGTAACTACGTAATTTTTTCTCGCTTACGCTTATAATTTGTTAGAATTTTTCTCTGGATATGCTCAAAGCGTCTTTGGATGAGTTTCTACAGTTTTTTTTTTCAAATTTCGTTAGTCGTCGTTTTAACTTGCTCGTTGTAGTTTGCCAAAACCTACTTTTTACTTGTATTGATTAACTCTTTGATATAGGCCGTATTTTGCCAATTTCTCGTTATCTGCTCAGTGCCTTTACTTCCATTCAACTGTAGACTTTTACTTCCACCCTTACTTCAACTGCGAGTTTTACTGGGCCTCTACGATCATCTTTCATTCCAATTTCCATGTTAAAAAGGAAGTAAACGAATGAATCGTTATCCAGTAATCTCCAACAGAATTCGTGTTAGAAGATAGAGAAATAATTCACTGTTGATTTAATTTTTTGAGTGTTAGCTTATCATGCTTTTTATTTAAACATTTAAACAAGAACGAACATCACTTCAAGGTTTTTGCGCACTACTGAAGTATTCTTGTCTTTCCAACTCGAATATGTAATTACCAAAATTCTCAAAAAGCCAAGATTATGCTTTGCAAATTAAGAAAAAATTTTGTAATGCGATTGCAATGAGCTTCTTGTGGTACTTTGAAGGACCATATTCGAACAGCTTGCATCCCAAGCTTCAAATATGAGGAAAAATTTATCATAGTTTTCTGTAAATCGCATTTAACAATATTTATCTTATTAAATCGATGAACTAACCTATCCATAACATGCAGTGCAGCTGCTTTTGTGTGACTATTAAATAAAGATTGACTTTCTATTTTTTGAAATTCAAAAATTTTTCATCACAAGAAATATTTATTCCAATTGTCATTTGCCGTGTAGTTGGTGAACTAAAACTTGGCTTAATTAAATTCTTAAGATTTTTTATTTAATAGCTTTTACGTACGCACTTTTTGTTTGCCATTCATCCAACTTCTTGCATAAACATATTGTATTTTCTTATCATCCAGCGTTTTAAGCTTGTTGGGAGGTGCTTTCTTAACTGTAAATATGTTTGTGAGATATGGCCACAGCTGTCTGCACTTAACTAAAAAGTTTCAAAAAACAAGATGATGGTGGATTGGATTATCTCCAAGAACCAACAGCACTCCAAGAAACATCTGATATTTGCGACCTGCTATATCATCGGTTTAACTAAAAGCACGATCAATTCGGCAGTCTTTGGGGGTGTCAAAGATAATTCTTTTGTCGAAAATTCTTTTAAGGTAAGTAAGTCACTCTTATGGTAAAGTCAATAAATGGTAAATGGTAAATTCAGTTGAAAATTTTAGAAATGGAGAATATTTTCAAATCTCTTGGTTTTACTTTTGTCAAATTTCAAAAATAAAAATGAAAAAATCGAAGAGGATAAAAAATGAAGAAATCAAAATTATATGTTTTTTATTTTTGAAGTTGCAGCCAATAATTTTGACTTGCCAAAGTCTCAGTTTTGTGTTTTCCAGAGCATAGTGTCCAAAGTTTTGTGTTGTCCAAAGCAGGGAGTAATAGACGGGAGAGGAAACGCGCTTTAAAATGAAATTACTCTTTGGCCCAAAGTAGTACTCTCTGGTCCAAAGTAGGTTGGGTAGTGCTGGCGTTTTTTTGTCTTCTTTTTCACAACACAAAACTGAGACTTGGGCAGACCAAGTTAGCCAATAATGCCCATGGTGCAGTGTTGTGACAGTTCAGTTTTAAAAGTACCACACATAAATTCGGAAAAATCTTCAAAATGGGTACCCATAAATCCGGAATACTTAAGAAACAGAAAAAGTATACCGATAATTTTGGAACAGCTGATGAAAAATGTACCCTAAAATTAAAATGCACCCCAAAACAAATCGACAAAACTTGATGAAAATGAGGCTGGAAAATGTAAAAGAGGTTGTAAATGGCGGACCAAGTTTAAAAAATATTTTTGAAGTTTTTGGAGATAACTTTGAAGGAATGCTACGTCGTATTTTGTCAGCATTGTTTCCACCAAAGTATGCAAAGAGGATCGTTGGTGTTGATCATCATGGAAACAAATATTTTGAACAAGAGAAGGGTAAAGAAAAGATATAAATAACATAATGCTAATTCTATTCTATCTGCTGTGAAGTACGTGATGCTGATTTCATTTATTGAATGATGTCCTTCGGTCTTTTGCTTCTGGATTTCGCATTTCGAGTGTTTTTCATTTCATTTGACATGTTTAAAGAGAGTTGCCCCTCACAGCAAAAGTTGTTTTACAAGGGACCCTCCAATAAGAAAACATTTATTTACTTTTGTGAACCTTCCTTGATCATTTCTTTTTGAAAGGTTATTAGTTTTTGTGTGGTTTTTTTTAAGTTCAAAACTGCAAACGTTCTGATTGATGAGATATCCTCTGCCTGATAAATCCTGCCAATAATACCCTTAATTAATAAAGAATAATAGTTACAATATCACAATCTTATTAAAAGCTTTTTACAATGAAAATAAAACAAAATTTAAATTTTTCCAAGGAAAATATCTAAATATATTTAAATAGAGATTTTACCTTCTTAGTCTCAGCTGGGAGGCTATTGAAGTGTTTTTCTTGGGTAGCCTGATGTTAGTTGCAGTGCTGTACAGGCTATTTGAAGATTACATGAATTCCTGGTAAATAGATTACACATATAACCAGGAGTGAACTCATTTAGAGATTTGAAGTCCATGTTACTGGATTGAGAGTTAATAAGCTTGCTGATTGTCTTCCAATCAAGCATTTTTATAAGAGGTCCACTGGGAGAGAGTCAAAACTGCTATTTGTGATAATTCTAGCAGCTTGATTTTAAAACTGTTTAATCTCAGTTTTAAAATTGTCAGCAACCCCAAACAGAGCAACAATATTGAAATCTCCTATAAAGAGTTTTCAGTGACTCCTCAGGTGAAAAACCTTTGGAAAATTTCAAGAGGCCAAGAGCCTTCGAAATCTTGAAGGAGATGGACTTGATGTGTCCTTTCCAATCAAGCGAATTGTCAATTTGTGCACCAAGGTACTTAGTTTTTGGATGACTTGAAGCTCCTTATCCTAGAATTTAAGTTTCCAGTTTTGATTTTTTTGTAAATTATTTTTCTTTGCTTTATGGAAATAAGTATAGACTGGGTTTGCAATGTTCAAGGAAAGCTTATTTACTTTTAGACAAAAGTATAATTGTTTTAAATCTGAGATAATTCCCTCGTTCAGCTGAGAAATAGCTCTGGATTTGAAATAAAAGCTGATGTCATCAGCATTACATGGATTTATCTACAGCATTTTTAGGGAGATCTTTGATATAAACAAGAAATGGTAGTTAACCCAAACAAGTGTGTTGTGTATTGTTTTATAGGCCATTTTTGTATCATCACCTTTGTTCAGCAGGGTGACTTTGTTCATTCAGCTTTTTGCAACTTTTATGTCAACGTAGCTTTCACTTAATTGGGGGCTATTATTGATTAAAGGAAGTCCAAACTGGTACAATAAAGATTTTATGCTTAAAAATTTTTTATATCTTATTGGTCAAAAAGTCATCCCATTGAAAGTACCCCCCCTCCCAGGGACACCATTGCGATGATAGGGCAAGGGGGGTGACTAGGATTGTAAGGGCAGTCGAGCTGAAAAAACTGAGGGGTCCAGGGGTACTCCCCCGGGAAACGTCTTTTTTCCACGCCTTTTCAGATTGGTTTGAAATGCTATCAAAAATGTTTCAAAAAAGTTCTTCAGAATATCTTCTGTTTGAAATACTAGAATCTGAAAACCGTCAGTATATCTTCTTCGTTAAAAGGGCACTTTTGCCCTCCTTGAACCCCTTGGGAAAGGGCAGAAGGGGTGCTTGCCCCCCATTGCCCCTCTCCGGCGTTCCTGCCCCCTCCCACCTTGCATTATTGGCATTTCATTTTTATTGTTTATAAGTTAATAAGTACCAGTAATATTAATGTGATTTTAAAATACATATTTAAGGAAGATGCACAAATCGATTTTGTCATGAACTGTAAGTGTCCATACCATTTCATTATTTCATTATTATTTGCCTAAAGGTATTGAATGAAGTAGATGTTTTTGTTTGTGCTCCAACTGGAGCTGGCAAGACTTTCTGCATCGCTTTACTGCCAATGCTTCTGATGCAATTTGAGCAGAGTAGACTAGACCAAACCTTTTTAAAGTTTTGACAAAAAAATTAAATTTAACCGAAGCATACCAACGTTGAGTTCAACAAAAACCTTCTCTAGTTATCAAATTTTAATGAGATAAAAGCCTTGTTCGTACGCTATTTTAAATTTTCTGTGTATGTCTCAGTTGTGTTAATTTTATTTTTCCCACGAATATGTCCTGGTCTTTGCACATTGCACATGAGTCTTGGTCTGTAGTTGCCGTATAGCGAATAAGGACTCTTATCTTACGTACTTAAGTCTAGTTGTGGAGGGGTGTTTCAAGTTAAAAATATGAAAAACGAATGGTGACGGCCCCTTACGTCACGAATTTTTATCGACACTTGATACTATAGTGTAAATCAAATTGATACGTGACACTGTACTATAATTCAAATTGTCGTAAAAATTTTTCCAAGCCTACAAATCGTAGAACAAATTAGCTTCAAAGTTTTCTTTACTTGTAGTATTGATGTAACATGTATATATATACCAATTTATTTGCGTCGAGGCAAAAAAAAAGCGTCGGTTGAGCATGCGGGTATTATACGCGTGTGCATGATTACTTCCATATTCTTAGACAATCGTGCATTGGATACAGCTCCCTCTTGTATCCGTAGCCACTTCGTTAAATATTGATCATCAGATTGACTGATGGTCATGGGCCTACCTCATATTGTGTGGTGCTGAAATAATAGTCGTTCCTTGCCTCTGTTTCTTGTGCATTACGCCGCAAGTTGACAACCTAATATTGCAAATTGTTTTCTTATTTCAATTTTTGCCACGAAAGTACAGTTATTAACGGATATGAGCAGAACCCCCTTCTCCCTTACGACCTAATTCTGTTAACTGTGACGAAAATCTTTAATCGATTACCCCTTACGCAAATACAAGCTTTTATCACATTATTTTTCAGTTGTTATCTTTATTTCCAGACAAAGTAGATCAGCTGCAAGAACAGCTGCACAGCATGTAGTTCTTAACTAACCAACAACCTTGGCATATGGAAAAGCCAAACTAATAATAACAGATAGACCTATATTTTGTCCTGTATATTCTACAATAATATTATTCCAGACGGACAGCAGACCCAACAGCCCCAATCAGGGAGAAAAAAATATTTTAGATCTTGATGGACATGAATGATGATCTTCTGATTGAGGAACATAGACTAAAATTTTCCCAGGAATGTTAAATGTATGAATATTAAATATGTGGACTATTTTTATGGCTAATTAGCTACCGTGTTTTGCCGTGTATGATAAAGCACCTCGTTTTTATAGCCCGAGCTCACGGAAAAACAAAACAAATCCCAAAACAAATAAGCGATTTTGTGGGGGAAAATGCGTCCTATACACAACAAAATACGCTATTTGAAGATCCAAACAACTAAAGTCAAGATTTTGACAAGTGAATGAAAAGTGTTTTTGCCGAGGGAAATTTTGTGACAATTATATTATTTTCTGGCATAAATTTAACAGTCTTCCTTCATAAACGAATATAGCCATGGTGTTAAATTTATTTTTGTGGGTTTTTTATCTATTGTAGCTGATGGTAAAATTAGAAGATTTGTTGAAAGCAACTCGAAGCCAGAGGAGTATGAACAAGGAATGATTCCAAATCAATGGGAAGGTATATACATTCTCCTAGCAAATTGTTGCTTGTTTTTATTTTCAAAACACGCATTTACGTTTTTCAAGATGATGTTTGAATGTTTGAAAGATTCTATAAGTAGGTTTAGATATAATAAGACATTTGCAAAGGTGTATTTTAAAGAAGAAATAATACTTGAGCTTGGAATAACTTTTACAAATAAATATATTTGCACGGAAAAGCTGGAGACAAAGCATTTAGGCTTTATAAAGTAGCCAGATCATTTCAGTTTGACGTTTCTTGGTGTGCTTATGGGTTCGAGTGGCCAACCTCGTGGCCTAGTTGTTAAAGCGCTTTGTTTCAAAGCAAAACTCTCTTTGAGAAGGGGGGCTTGTCCTATATTTTTGGGTCTGAGATTTCTAATTCGATAATATATTTTTTGGGTCTGAAAAATGTTTCATCAAAAAATATAAATGTTAATAAAGATGTTATTGACAGCAAAATTGCATATAAGATGCACCATACTTTCATATTTTTGGGTTCGTGTTTTGGGTCTATTATATTTTGGGTGAGTTAAAGATTTCCTAGGACACGCTCCCCTACCTGAGTTAGATGGTGCTGTCCCCTTGAGCTGGGAGCTCGGGTTTGGGACCAATTGTCAGAAATTCTGACTTTGAAACTCAAAACCAACTCGGCTGTCTATCCTTTTTAAGGTCGGTAAATGAGCACCAGCTCAGTTAGGGGTAAAAGGTTATCAAGCCAGGAAATGGAGTGGAACCCCCCCCCTGCCTGCGTTGGGTAGCAGCAAACGAAAAATGAGGCTTTGGGTTGCCTTCGGCCTGGTTGTTGGCATACTTACTTTCTTATATTGTATAGTATTTGTATTCTAGTTTCTTTTGTACAAAGATTATCTTTTAATATACCTTTCTTACAAATAAAACAAACAAACATGCAAATAAAATGCTAGTAATCTGATAACAGAAGGCCCCCATTAAGGTAAACTGTACCAATTTTGTTGTGATATAAACACAACCAAGACAGAAATGTAATCTAATAATCAAGTGTTACTGCAAAGAAACCCAATTTCTTCAAATAATTCATGGAATGATTTGTTTTTCTTAGCATGGATTCGTGGAAGAAATGTCAATCCACCTACTATTGAAGTAAGATTTTAACCAATATTTAAATAAAAGTAATAAAAAAATAGGGAAATATGAATAAAAATAGTGCCTGAATGTTAATTTATGTTAAAAAAATATTCTTGTTTATGGAATTTATTTCAAATGAGCATTCACAGTTTGTTGTAAATTTGTTTGTGATGTAAACGAGGCAATTCAATGAATTAGCTGTTAACTATTAACTATTAACCGGTATTATAAATTTCATTCCCTGATACATCGAGGCACTGCTGAATTAGCTGTGAACTATTTAACTTGTCAAATAAATATGCTTTCGCACATTCTGTTGAGATAGCTATGATTTGAATTAATTAAAATTATAATTAGTTTCTGTTTCTTATCAACATAAATTAGTACACTTAAACGTTTTAAATTATTTGTATATAACGTTATTATGATGATGGTTGCTTACACGTGATTGTTTTGTAATTGTTTTTTAGCAACGGTACGTAATTGTTTTGTTAGGAATTACTGCAGCGGGAACAAATGGAAAAAATTATAGCAGCGAGAGCTGAAGAAGTGAAACGGAGAGACAACGAGGTTGTTACTTATTTGATATTTATTTTTATCGCAGACAAACATTTCTGTATGGTTCCTCTTAATATCATCATCACAAGCATAAGATTAAAGTATACAATAACAGGTGAATTTTGTAACAATAGTGAAATTGAAACACTGGTTTCAAAGCTATTATCCCTCGAGAACAAAGCGAAACTCTCTCAACTGGAAAATGAAAACATCTCCTCCGCAACAATGTTTGTTTTCGTATACAATCCACTGTATACCATTTGTTTGTATAAATAAATGTACAGTATCACATATTTTTTATGAAACAGTTTGCAAGTAGGTTATCATTCAGCTCTTTATTCTCCATTGAGATCTGTCATTTTTACGAAGCTCAGATTCAGTTTTCTTTTAACTGGCACTTTATTATGTTGATCCAGGTGAACTCTGGACTTGCTCCTAGTCCCGCTTGTTACTTGTGGAACTCTTGTCGTTCTCTCGGACTTGGGGAAAGTCTAGGTGAACTTCTGTCGGTCTCTCGGTTTGGCTACTTCTCTTTTGACTTCTTTTAGTAGTACGTGCCTTCTTTTAGTTGTTGAAATTTAGAGGAAGTGAGCGATCCACCTCAATCTGGCTTTCTCTACAGCATGTTTGTTATAACACACTCATCTATATAAATTATTTAATTTATTCTAGGCTCAACAAAAAGCATACGAAGGTAAGTGTCTGTTCATATATCCATGTGGGCAGAATATTTCTTCAAAGAGTTCACGTGTTTTTACTTTGCTATGATATCAAAATACATTTAACAATATCAAAATTATATACGATGTGCCTTTCTATAGTTCTGAAAACATTCTTCATGTTGCTACATACGTATTTACTATATGTGCACATATTTAATCGGTTGATGTTGTTTAAAATATCATTTGTATAACATTAAAATATAAACAAATATTGATAATATCATCTTGATATGCTCGAAATGAAGAAAATATGCTGGAAACGTGCAGTTTATTTTATTCAGTAGTGTCAATATTTTTTTCTATTTTAATATTATTTTGTGTTCATTTTGGTATTACACGCAATATTTATACCAATCATTGATGATTCGTATGCCCATGTCTATGAGTATGCAAAATTTGTGTTATACCCATGGATAAATAGGATATTTATCCCTGGTTACACTCGAGTCTGCACGCAGCAGACTATGGTTATACCCAAAGGATAGACTTATTTCATGGACTAGGATTTTCCGCCTCGTAATCGCAACTCGAACTTCTAACAATGACAAATTCAAACTTAGAAAATAAAAATGAAAGCCTCATTTCATCCCCAAAATGCTGAAGAATTTTAGTCCAGAATTTGTGCTCTAATATTACCTGTCTACCCAATGGATAGAGTTAAAAAAGTTAACACTGAGCTTAAACTCAGTGTTAAAAAAGTTAACACTGAGCTTAAATTTCTAAAAAAATGGCTTGATGCAAATACACTTTTATTAAACATTAGTAAAACTAATTATATCATTTTCCACTCTTCCTCCTCACCATTCCCTCCTGATATTAAAATTAAAA
>JAYJMH010035966.1:0-11742 GCA_036873815.1 Phacellophora camtschatica
AATTTTATCGGATTCAAAAAAGGGCACTTTTCATTTTTTCACCTCAAAAAGGGCAAATTTTTAAATTTTGAGGGCATTTTTTCCATTTTTGAAAAATGTGAGGGGGCACGTGCCCCTAGTGCCCCCCCCCCCCGGTTCCTACGTCTCTGCTTTTTGTATCTCGAGGTTGGTGTTGTCGAAGTGACTTGGCCCAAAAGCCTTAAACAGACAGCTTTCAATGGATGTCTCAAATTGGCAAGCATAAAAGAACAATTATCTTGCCATGGTGTTCTTGTATAAAGCATTAATACTTTTCTTGTGCACACTCTGAAACTTTTAATATTACTTGAGAGTTGTTTTATATTTCACTGTGTTCTTGTCTAGAGCATTAATACTTTTCTTGTGAACACTCTGAAACTTTTAGTATTAATTGAGAGTTGTTTTATATTTCTGAATTATACCACTGCTTGTGTTAATGAGCTCTCTAGTTGTTGATGGTTGGCTATGAAGTCGTATGACCTTCTAACAAGAGGCTCAAGCTGATCTGCTTAATCGTGCTTTATGCATTGATTTAGAAGCACTGAGAGTTATGTTTTCATTTTCTTTGTAATTATTATCCATCGTCAAAGGCATTATTTATGTGTATAATTGGAAAGATCGTCTTTATTTTGATTGCAGTTTTGCTCCATGGTTGTTCATTATGATTAGATTCTTCATCATCATAATCATCATCATAGTCATTATAATCATCATTATCATAATTTTTTTAAATACTTTCTTTAAAGTTTGGTACAGAATAGCCAAATTAACAATTTATAATATAAGCTAATTAAATACAGTAATCATCATAATCTTCATAATCATATTAATTATCATAATTACTCATAATTATCATAATTAAGCAAATAGCAATTTAGTGAAACCTCCAATTGCGCTAAAGATACCGGAAGGGGTATTATGACCAAGATGCAATGCGCTCATCAATTTATTTTTAGCTGTTTACCTCTCAACAAAAAGTGAATTGTTATGCTATTTGCTTTAAATTCATATTTCATTCCGGGGTAAAAGAGGAAAGAGTGTTTCTGATTTTGGTTCTCAACAAATTGAATCAATGAATAAATTGTGAAAGAAAGAAAATTACTTACGACAGGACGTTGTGAAAGAAAATTATGACACGACGAAACCATGTGATGAAAAACATTTTAAGGGAAAGTCGTTTCTTATTTATGACAATTTGCGGAACAGATTTCGTACACTATTATCATGAATAGGCGAATAGGCAATTAAAAGATTGAATATCAAAGCGGGAAAATTACGTTTGTGAAAATGGTCGCAGGTGTGTCGCTTATTTATAGCGAGGATATAAAAAGAAAAGTTTCTTTTAAGAAACAAAATTGTCAATTTTCCGACTTGTGTTCGAGAATTGGGGTATGAGGCATCTACTCTTTCAACCTTATTCTAAATTGATTTTTCTGTTTCTGTATCAAAACACTACTCAAAACTCATGGTGTAATGCACGACATTGCATATGCCCTCTGTTTGATAGACGTGCTCAGTAAAACTTAAAAATATGTCACTGCGGAGGAAAATACCTTGCGGAGGAGAATACAGCTTTCCTGGCCTTCCTAAGTAGCACAGTTCTTAGCAGCCAACGTAAACATATGTGAGAATGCAGCATGCTATTTTTCTTTCTTGGGAAGTAATTCTCCTCGAGTTTGCTAATTCAGCAAAATTTTTCAGCAAAATCTGCGTCACTCGTTGAAATCATTAATAATTCATGTTTACAAAATGAAAAAAAAGAGTTGAATGAAAAATATTGTTTTTATATTTTTTACACTCTTATGCTTATTGTGATTTCCTATCAATCTAATATTGGTGTATTAATTTGTGATAAATTAGCTAAAAAATAATAATCTTGGCAGACATAAGGAGCGATAACATAAATGTTAGTTTGGTGGCTCTGTTCCACTGATTTCATGCTAGAAATTTCATGTTCCGGGTGACCCTGAAAAAACTATCTGCATTTGCAGGGATATAGCTCAAATTCCTAGAGACTAAAAGTCTCAAATTGTGCGCAAACCAACGTCCGAAGGGCAAACTGAGATTTTAGGATATCATCAAGTCATCTGTGACCATGTTTACCTGTCCAAAACCTAAAATTTAAATTGCACTAACCCACGAGCTTTTCAAGTTAATTTGAATAAACATCATTTATTTCCAGTCCATATTGTGAAATTAAAACGCCATTATTACTTGGGACTTCTGGGAGTTTAAAGTTGGAAAAAATTACTGATTAAACTCCAAGGTCGGTATAGTAGTATAGGATCAAGCAGGTTGTTTTAATGTCAAAACGTCAATCTTATAGGCAGGGCAATGGCTGTGAAAAATCGAAATACTTTTTGACACTAATGCTTCTGTAATTTCTCATGTGTATGTTGTATGGGAATGACAAAGTTGTATTCAGCGTTTCCAGTTGTTGGGAATGACATAGTTGTATTCAGCGTTTCCAGACCTTTTAAGTGATTCTTTTTGATGTAAAGAATTTTGAAATCGTCATCAATTTGATGACGTCATAATTGATGTTTCTTAGAAAGTCACTTTTCGAAATTTGTTCATCAATTCCCATTAAATCGATTACAAAAATTCTAAATTTTAAGCTTTTGAGTTATAGTGGTTGGGAATGAAAAGCGTGCAGGGTTGAACTAAAATCAAGATCCATGTGAACACTTTTGTGGCCTTTTGTTTTGTTATAATAAAAATATAAATATTTTTACTTCTGCGGAGAAATATGTGTTTTCCCCCGCAGACGTAAATTAAAAAATATTCTCCTCCGCAGAGATAAAAACATCTTCCTCCGCAAAGTAAACATTTCTTTCTCTTTTCTTATAACAAAACTAAAGTGTCCGCATCCCTTATGCTCAATCCCAGTGGGTTATTTAACTTTTTGCATCGCTTTTATAGACAGGTCTGATTGATATCTAGTTTAATTTTTTTTCTCTACCACGTAAAAATTGAAATATTCTTAATTGACTTAGGTTCCATACTAAATTTTCTTTATTTTTATTCTTACTTTATTCTTCCTTTAATTGACATTTTTAAGATGCTATAAACATTTGCCTTCGTTTTCTTCAAAATATTTTCCAAAAAACTGTGTCACTTTTTGACCAATAATTTTACATCCTGTTTGTCCTTTTGTTATTTTGCCTGTTTACTCTGTTTTAAAAAGGAAATAAGCCAAGATACTAGAGCTATCTGAATTTAGAACATTTATAACTCAAGCCAGTTATGGTTGATTAGGTTTCTTACGTAATATTCATATTGTCAAAATCTGACAGGGATTAAATGACAGTGGCTTAAGGCAAAGCCACTTTGTTTCCTTGATTTTTTTTATTCTTGAGCATGGTAATGAAATAAAATTCTTAAAAATAGTTTTTGCGCTATAAAATTTAACTATATTTCATTTTTATAAATGGATGATATTATATTTACGAAACCGTTCTCATAATTGCTAAAGAAAAACTATAGGTTAACATTTAATTAAACGAATTTTTCCATTAAATGCTTCCCATTTTTATTTTCTAAACTTCAAATTCAAAACTAATATTAAACGGATCAATTTAGCAAATGCTTGTAAACGTAAACTTTCAACAATTCATATTGCAAAACATTGTATATGTACATAATATAATGGTGAACTTCACCACATACATAAAACAACCGCAAGGTACAACGCCACTACTGGGGGAAAATTTCCATTTTTCCACTCATTGTGGTGCGCTTTTCTGGGCGATTGCCAGTTTTCGCAGGCTTTCTGACGGAGAACGCAGTTTTTCGCCGGGGAAATGTTAGACTTGCCCTAGGTCTATTTCGTACCAAATCACAATTTTTTATTTTGTACTCAATATATCGAGGGAATGCCATATCGAGGAGATGCTATGAAAGTACTCAGCGAAATACTTTCATAGCATTCCCTCGATATGACATTACCTCGATATATTGAGTTCGAAGTAAATTTCGTGATTTGGCACGAAACTCTTTTATCGATAAATAGCAGTAAAAACGTCAAAAACGTTCAAATCCTCTGCGGAAAAAGAGACAGATTTGGAGTATTGTCTAGCACGAAACAGACTAGGGGCAAGTCTAGGGAAATGTTGAAAGACCCCGAGGACGAAATTTCGACGCTTTTCCCACAGGGGCACTTAGAACGGGGGACAAGACGGGGGTGTACTCATCTAATATCTAGCATTACACTGTATTGATATTATTAATTTCTCGTTTTCAGCAAAACAATTGACATCCCGATCATCGATGGAGAAGAATACGAGAAGAAAAAATCATTTAAAGTTATCATCTCAGAACCAAAACTGGTGAATTCTGAATCACAAGCTCTTGGTCACATTCCGGATTTAAGTGATGTTAAAGATTTAGATATGAAGAGAATTATTGAAGCAGGAAAACCGACTTTGGGTGCGTACATATGTTTATATATTCTTGGTTTACGTTTTCTATGAAAGTTATTTTGTTGGAATGAATCTTGTTTGCGGTCATTTTTAAAGCGTAATTTCAGCGTATCCGTCTTAGAGTTTATTTTATCGGTCCTAAAATGTTTTCATCTGGCCTAGGTATTTTTTATCCGACTTCATTTAGCCATCACTTTAATTAAATTGATAATTTTTCATCGTTTCACAAAGGTAAACTTTAGTTATTTTTCTTTCAATTTAAAATTTTTAGAATAAATCTAAATGATGTTGGCTGGCAATTATTTTTTTAAATTTTCATCTTGTCATCGCCTGTTATCTTAAGAATCGAATGGCTGAGCAATTTACACAGTTCCCATTAGATCACTGAAGTTATGCTTGGTCAGTAACGCAACCTTAGGGGAAATTTATTAAATCTTTAAGCTAACTAATTTCCTCGTTATTCGGAGAGGACGGTAAGCCGTCAGTCCCGTTCAGAGACGCGCCGGGGGCACAGGAGTACCGTGTCCCCAAGATTTTGTCAATGCCATTTTTATGGCACGAAGTTTCCTTTCTGAGGGGGACATTGGGGGGTACCTGAAACAGCAAAACGGCAGAAAAATGTACCATAATACTGCAAAAAAGGTTAAAAACCGCTATACCGTTGTTGAACTTAAGATTTAAACATTACAAAATATGAATATTGTCAATAATACTAACACTATTATTTTGATTATTAAAACCGAAAAACCGCGCAAAAATGTCATTTTTATCGAAAAACTTTCCTATTTAGGGGTAAAAATCGTTCTCCGCTAGGTACCGCAAAACCGAACTACCGCACTAAAACACAAAAATTCCAAAATACCGCATTAAAATATGGTGAAAACCGCAATACCGCAAATCCCAATGTCTCCCTCCTTTCTAGGCTGCTATTTTTAAGGCATGTGTGACCTTTTGCACTTCTAACAATATGCGAATATGCCCTCTCGAGAGTCGTGCCCCCTCAAGCGAGAATTTATTCCTACGTCACTACCCGCCCTGGATGGGGCATGTATACTACATTCAGGGCTCGGCCACATGACTCAGGTGTTTGAAGAACTTATACGACGCGATACTGGATTCAGCATGCATATCCATAATGATACAGGGTTGGGTTGTATAATACTATTTATATTTATATTTTACAAGTTACATATAATGTTTGTTATATAAATTGTAGGTGACATAAAATGCTTAGAGGTGAAAATCACAGAATGCAGAGAGTTTAAAAATACAATTGATAAGATGCTGAAGAAAACAAATCTTGCATTGCTATTGGGAACGAGCTCATGGCGTGAGCAATTTAAAGAAGCTGTAACCGTTTCTGCTGACGACGATGATGAAGATGCTCAACCATCATATGGTGATTACGTCATGCATTACATCACTCTTTTTTGGAAGATTCTCTTTGCTTTTGTTCCTCCAACAGATATGAATGGCGGATGGGCCTGTTTTACTGTCGCCATTTCTATGATCGGTATTTTGACAGCTGTTACGGGTGATTTGGCATCTCATTTTGGTTGTACTGTTGGCCTAGCTGACAGCGTTGTTGCTATTTCATTTGTTGCATTGGGGACTAGTTTGCCAGGTGAGTTGTCCTTTCTTTTTAAATAACATTGCTAAACATACTTCGGTGGAAGGAGATCAACGCATTTTCTTTGAATATATGTTTGGGAGAAGTAACACGATAAATTTGATAACAGAGAGGCGGATTCAAGAAAAGTATATAACAATTTTGTTTGGTAAACTTAGGTCCTTCGGACTTGTGTCCTTATCAGAGGTCTTTCGGACCCGTGTCCTCGTCAGAGGTCTTTCGGACTTGTGTCTTCATTAGAGGTCTTTCGGACTTGTATAATGTAATCAGCAAGTCACATTTGACGTCATTTGTAAGTCATTTGTAAGTTATTAGTAAGTCACAATTTACTAATCAGTAGATTCTTGTGCTGATATAGTCACTAGTATGTACTCTCGGGTTCCCAGTTGCCGAGGGGTTGGAATTAGCTAGGGGTTGGAATACTGCTGAAATTTCAATAAGGAGGGTAGGATTGGAAATTAAAATAAACACCTAGCACATTTTGAAACATTTCTCTTGTGATTAATATATTTATTTTGCGATTTTTAAGATTAAAATGTTTCTCTCTTGACAGACACATTTGCAAGCAAAGTGGCAGCGATCAATGACGAAACTGCAGATGCCTCTGTCGGCAATGTTCAAGGCAGCAATGCTGTCAATGTATTTCTTGGCATTGGAGTTGCATGGTCTTTAGCTGCCGTTTATCATTCAATAAATGGCACTAAGTTTGAGGTTCAAGGTGGATCGCTTGGTTTCTCCGTATTACTATTCTGCATGCTTGCGCTGATATGCATTAGCGTGATGATGTGGAGGCGCTTCAACAAAAACATTGGTGCTGAGCTTGGTGGGCCACAGCCTTACAAAAAGTTTACTTCGGTTTTTTTTGTTGGTTTATGGATGATATATATCATAATGTCATCACTAGAGTGTTATTGCTATATTCCAAGTATTTAATGTTTTCCGTTGCATCATAATTTAAAGTTTGGCAGATGATTAATGAAGCTACTGTTTCACATAAAAGCGGTACTATATTTGTAGCACTACATGTAACCGTGGAAAGTGATGCATGTTGTAGCGAAAGACGAAACAATCTTCAACTTAAAAGTCGTTACAAATGTGACTCGATTTTGTACGAGTGTGTACGCAAAGCGGAACGTGAACTGCAGACAAGAAACAATATTATATTTTTAATACAATGGTTCAAGCATTCTCGTTGAATGATGTTTAGTGAAAACTAAATTTGAGTGGTTATGATACTTGTTTAATGCAAAATGGTGTGGTCTGGGATGCTTCATTGCACGTGTATGATACTTCATGTACCGATATCATCAAAGTGTTGTCGAAAATGCGAGTGAATGATGCAAAGATTATTAATCGATGCCAAGTTTACATGGATTGTTGCAAAGATTACGGCAGGGATTGTAAAGATTGCAAGAACCATTGTACAAAGAGGTTGGCTTCGGCTTCAGAGAAAGAATTTTAATGATGTACTTAGATCCCACTTAGACTTCTCTTGAAATGGAAAGGAATAATAAAATGTCTTCTATGGAAGTTCAGTGCACTTTTCCTTACTTAGAGTTACTCGTTACTGGATTTTGCAAGTCATTTCACATTGTATTTGAATGACTTTGCACTTATTTATGACAATACACGAAAAGAGAAACACACAAAAGCAGCCCTTATATAGACGTTATTAACAATGTGCACGATAAGAACAAAAGACATAAGCCATTAATGAAAGCACACTGGCTGATGCCTATCTCTTCTCCCCATCTCTTTTTCCTATCCCTTTTCGCCATCCCCTTCAATAACGCCTCAAATATACATCTCCAAGATAGTTTTGAAGAGGACATGGAAAATATGAAAACGTGGAAAGCCGATTAAAGACAACACAGAACTACGAAATATCATGCAAATGCTTGCTTCTGCACTGTCTACTGATCTGAATCACAGAAAGATAACACTGAATCTGTTTTTATCGAGATGACGGCAGATTTTTAAACAGTTTCAGCTCTGTTAAAAATTTTTGGTAAAGTAGCTCCAGTAATTGACAATTTTATCTTCTAATGTGAGTGATATTATGTTTGCACAATTTTTATCTTTGATATCTTCATTTATTCCTATTCAGTCACTGCTGACAATAAAAACACTAATAACTTGAGGACCATGACACGAACGAACAAACTTTTGATACTATTTATTGCACGATTGCTACAACGTAAAGAGAAAGAGGCCTAGGTTTGTGTGATAAAACTGCTGGCCTAGAAAAATCATTTATTGCAACTTTCGAGGATAAAGGCGCGATTCTCCGTTTAATGGAAGGAGCACTCTTTGAGGAGTTGGTGATTAATAATTATGGCGTCAGTTTTTAACTCATATTTAAAATGTAGCCACAAAATACGCATGCTTAGTTTATGCATCTTTCAAAAATCTAGCTATTATGTAATTTGAATGTCTCATTACATGCAAGGTTGACGAGTTGATAGTGTTACCTTGGGTTTTCTTTGGAGAATAGTGTGTTAATAAATTAATATAAGTTTTAAGACATAACGTTTTTTTTAATATTTATTATGATTTTTTTTTAATGATTTTATTACGTTTTTTTATTATGATTTTTGATCTAAAATAAGATTGATTTTAGATGACCACAGCAAATGGGAATCGAGCGGTCACTATATTCATTTTCCTGGCAAAAACATTAAAATTGAAAAATATAATCATTGTTATCATTTCAAACAGTGGAACAATTCTGTTATCATTGCGAAGAATCTTTTTAAACTTGCTAGTATTCCCTGTTGTTTTACTAGTCGCCTTTTCCAAATGTTTGTCATTTTAAATGTTTTCTTTAAGAAATCTTGTCAAATGTATTTGAAGTTTTTTTTTTAATTTTTGATGTTTTTATGTGTTATTACTGTTTGCATACTTTGCTTACGCTGCACTCTCAAGAATTAGTGTTGAATCTGGGAAAATTATTTTAGTCTTATTTATACCCGCGGCGCCCTACGGCAGCGAAAGGTTCGAAGAGAGCCATAATTACTCCCTTGTGCCAAACTTGTTGTTTTGACATGCTTAGGATATAAGGCATAGAAGCCTGGGAGTGCTTTCATATTATTGATAACAGGGCTGTACCACCAGATTGGTTTTATTTGATTAATAAATCAACTTTTCGGCTGTACCACCAGATTGGTTTTATTTGATTAATAAATCAACTGAGCGGAAATTCTATCATTTAGATTAGATGGGTGCAAAAATTCTATTATATTTAGATTACATGGGACTCAAGCTTGTCCATGGCACTTTCCTGTTACTACTGAAGTGTTATTCTCTCCCTCTCTCTGTTTCATACGAAAATAACTGCAACAGAAATTAGTACATCAAAATCTTAACTTTAATATCCGCATTGGGAATACGAAGATTGACTAGCAATTGATAGATTTAATGTACGAAATGTCCCAAAGAAAGGCTAATGGTTTGCAGAGCCATTGTAGAGGAGCCTTGACTTTTGATATTTATCTTTTTTGTTTTTTGTGATAAAGCAGCCTTCAACGTAAAGATTGACACCTTTCCTGCCAAAATCGTATGAGAAACCACTGCGTTATGCCCGATGGCAATCAAAATTTAGGGTATTTTCAAAACCAGCAAATGACCTTCTTACCCTAATTGCTTAAAATTTGGTTTTTATTATGTATAAGTACCTTTGTATAAGCGTACCTTTTTATAAGCGTATCCTTCTAAACGAATAATGAGTGCTTTTCTAATGCCAGGCGAGTATTTACACATATCTGAAATTTAAGTATCTACAAGAACAGTTAAATGAGTAAATAATCCATTGTGGAACTTTTCTGCTTCTTGTTTTGTTTTGAGAGTTGAGGCTTAAGATATGTTTTTTATTTTTAAAGTTTGGTTAATGTTTATTTGTGCTCTTCGTTATTCCTTGTGCTCCCTCTCAAATGATATATATTATTAAAGCTTTATACACGTTCTTTATCAGAACGACGAGGCTGAGATTTTCCAAGAAAACAAGGACAAGGTAAGCCCGAGGGGGGGTACTGACCTCAAAATGTACAAGGGTGTGCCCCTGAGTTCTGTGAGACACACCCACCTTTAATCCCGTGTATCAATAAATCAGTACCCAGTTTTAATTATTGTTAAAAATTTAGACTCATTTTAACGACATTTTTGTACTCAAATTTACGGAATGTTTGTGGGAAATGAACTTCTTGTAATAAAGTTCTTATAAAGCAGCACAAAAGCGTGTAATTTTAACGAAATTTTTGGGCTCAAATAAAACATTTCTTATAAAGCAGTTTCTCGTATAAAAACGTGAAGTGTTATTGGTGCCCCCAAACGATCGTAGGAATCTATTGAAGGAGAAGTGTGGTAATTGTTGCCAAGATGGTCCAGTTTACTTTGACCATTACCAAATAATACATTTGTTGGTGACCGATGCAGGGTCGTCGTGTCTTTGATGTACAAAATGTAGATTCACATACAAAATATAGATTCGTATAACCATGCCTTGCTTTCCTGGTAAAGGTTGCTAATTTGAAATTTACGATAAAAGAAACCATTATAAGGACAGGTTTTAAGAAGGGAACTATTTTTAATAACAACAAGGACATTAATTATTCGTACTTTTTTGAGATTCTTCTTTCTTTACAAATATTTTAATATTTTATTGCAACAATACTTTATTTTATCAATATTCCTTTTATAAACTTATTTACTTAAATTTATTAACCTGCATTATCAAAAAAAAAAATAAAAATAAAAATAAATGACGGTTCCTCAGGTCAAAAGTTGCTGTAAAAATAAAGGCGGACCCGAAAGCTATTGCCGGATAATGGAAACACTTAAAGTTTTTGTTTGAAGTTGTTTGTTAATAATCTAATTTAGCGATAAATTAGGATTTTCTTTACCCTGGGTGTTTATCATTGATTTGCGCAAAGCAGACATATCTTTAAAATCGAAACAACTGGGAATGTGCACAGAACTAACGGGCTTCACTGAGGACAGTTTCTAAAACAATGACATTAACCAATTATTGAAATTTTTGTTTTTCGCAGAATGTCACGTTATAACCAATTGACAAAAATAGGCAAATAGTCCTTACAAATTTGAATAAAATTACGCGAAATATAAAAGTTTAAGTTTCAGCAAAATAGTAAGTCTATGACCTTACCTTTTTGAATTAAATAGAAAAATTTTCTCAACAGTTCTATTTTGGGCGAATAGTAGGGCTATAACCTTGCCAATTTGATCAAAATTACTCCAAATTTCAATGCTTAGCTAAATTTGGTCAAATTGGAAAGGTTATAGACATACTATTTGTCAAAAATACAACTTTAGGGATTTGGCCTTTTTTTCTCACAAAAGGTAGTGTTCTAGTATTACTATTTTGCAGGAACTAATAGCTTTACAATTTAGGCAATTTTTGTCAAATTGATAATGTTATAGCCTTATTATTTGCCGAAAATACAACTTTAGTGATTTAGCTTTTTTCTCAAAAGGTAAGGTTGTAGCCTTACTATTTTTCAGAAACTGGTATTTTATATTTTGTTCAAATGTTTGTCAAATTTATAAGGTTATAGCCTTACTTTTTGCCGGAAATACAACATTTTTGACTTGGCCTATTTTTCTCAAAAAGGTAAGGTTATAGCCTTACTTTTTTGCGGAAACTAATAATTTTATATT
>JAYJMH010035977.1:0-16043 GCA_036873815.1 Phacellophora camtschatica
GTATAGTTGTATAGTAATTAGAAGGTATAGTAGGTTGTAACATGTATTGTAACATTTTAGATGAATATAAAAAAAAAATAATTGATCCTATAACATCCTGGTTTAAAACGTTCCTTCTTCATCGGAGCCTTTTCCAGACCCCATCGTTGCGTTGCAAACAAAAGTTATTATTATTATTATAATAATTATTATTATACTATCATTATACAATAATAATAATAATAATAATAATAATCTACAACCAACACCTTTTAGGCAACAAGATATATTGGCAAAACGTTAGTTGGATTACTTTAAACAGAAATACAATGAAACTTGACATACACGTTTTATTATAAGAAACTCTTTATAAGAAACTGACTGGTGAAACCTACGAAAATTTAAGAAACTTTTAATACTGATTTAAAAATTGCTAAGAAACTTTTTAAATATTTAGTTAAGGTTACATAATGCTTAATGATTTTAATAGAGTGGACATGATGTTAGATGATTGATTCAGTGAAGACTTTTTATCCTGTACAATACATACTAAGTCTTTAAATATTTTTGTTGAAAAAAAAATGCACAGTAAAAAGTCAGAATTTTTTATATACAATTAAGAAGCTTTTAAAAAACTTTTACTAATGAAATCTGATGCAAAATGGTCCAAAATGAAGAAACTTTCACAAGTGGAGCCTTAGCCAGGTTTCTTATAAAAAAAATATCCACTTCATTGGTTTAGTGGACTGGTGCAGTTTAGAACGCATTATTATTGAAATACTTCTAGTAGATTTCAAAGAATACATCGCTGTTGGTGGCTGGTGATGCAAAAGTATTATTTTCTCCCAGCAACTCAAATGAGATTTATATTCCTAATGTAATGCAAATTAGTTACTCCTTTTATTTCAGTGAAGGAGGTCGTTCTAAGAGCCATCAGTGTTAGTTTTGGGTCTTCAATTCCAAGAGCAAGATGACATGCATTCGTGCCCCAGTTTCCCAACATCTACCCAGTTTTCCCATATAATGTTTTGCACCATACCTTTTTCAGTTAATTAGAAATGCATTTAAATCAGGAGGTTTGCTATTGAACAGCTGTGCATGTAACGTTTTACTTGGTCGTGATGGGGTTCAAACATAAATTCATTTTTAATATGTTTACTTCATGTATTTTGATAGCACAAAGGTGATAAACTGTTGCAAGCCAATTTCGTTTGCCCTTCTCTTGCACTTCAAAACATTCTATCGGTACAATTTGGGTAATACCGCTTGTTTTATCCTGTTGTCTCGGATGAACGGATTAAATATTTTCGGTAAGTTAAATACGGACATATACAAGACAAGACAAGCACGTTCTCGCAGATGCATAAAACCCCCCGTCTTTGACCTTTTCAGGTGCATGTTCTTACATGCGTTTGCGAATGTGTTGCTGGGACGTTGCTAGGCATTGTCAAAGTTTAACGTTAATGTAAATGGGAACAGCCTCGACAGCTCTCAAATTTCGAAAAACTAGATATTTTTCGATAGTGGACAGTTGCGTGTTGAAGCACTGTTAAAACCTGTTGCAGTTTAATCATGAATATCCGGAAAAGTTTGTGTCAAAAGTGACGATAAGATCAACAAACTGAGCTGAGGATTTCTAGAGACACTTTGGGCGGAACGGCGTTAACAACAGTGGTATCAGTTTCAATTTGTAGCGCTTCTGGATAAAAAAGTGGATATTGATGCTAGCTTAAGCAAGACATTTGCAGAAACCAAAACTTGTTAATCCAACAGTTTTCTTGTGGTAGCTGTTGCGGACAATTTGAAAAAACTATTGCCAACCAAAGATAAAACAAGAAGACAAAGTTTCATTGCAGGTTTTAAGGTAATTTTATTTTTTGATGCAAAATAATAAAACTGAGAACGATTGGGATGTGTTCCATTTTAGTTTAACATGTGACCAAGTGGCATGCATACATTCTTTGCCTATTATTTAATGCGCCGCTTCTCGCTTGTCTGAAATGCCGCAGTTCTCTTCCGAAAACGAGTTGTTTAAATGATCTCACACATTTTGTTACTTTCTACAGGTTTACTTTGTTTTTCCTAAATTCTGTACGAATCCTTGAAATCATTGAAATATATTGCATTCTTTGAATTTCTTTGTGTAGAAATGCTTTACCTTGGAATTGTATCCTCTGACAAGGAAACTATTTTTGTTTGCGATGAAACCACATGACGAAAGAGACAAAATTGCGAAACTGGTTCAAAATACACACAAAAACGTAACATGTTTTCCAATAACAATATTCAAAAATGGATTCGCTTGCAAAATTTTTGAACATTAATTGCCAACATGACCTGCAGCTGATGAAATAACTGAACAAATATTGAAACACGTGGAAGCTTATGCAAATTTAAGAAACTCAAAAGAAACAACTCAGACGACATAAAAACTGCAGAAATGTTGAGCAGAGTTTTCAATTCAAGAGCAAATTGCTTTCTTTGAATGATAATAATAATGATGAAAATAATGAAAACATAAAAACAACAACAATAATAATAACGAAAACAATGATTATTATCATTATTGAATATTGAATAAACAGAGGAGAGGAAAATGATTATTTGAAATCATGATAAACTGATTATTTGAAAAGTTGCATCCAAGAGCGGAAGAAACATTTTTATGTCTAATTTTGAGATAAAAGAGGAAACTTTATTTTTTAAGGGGTCAGAAGTAGAGGGGTGTTATTTCAAAGCCTATACGAAGAATTAAATGATATCAATCAGACTAGTGTGCAATGATACTTTTGCATACAGTTTAAATTTTTTCGCCGTTTTCTAATTTTACAGCTGTCTCGATAGGAAAGATCAAAGTGCAATTTTGGCTGGAGAACTACTTCCCACTTTTTGTACATGAAAAAGAACTGAAAATGAAATGAAGTAAACATTCATCGATTTCTTTTCCTCTTTTCTGATTTTCAACGAATATTGAGATTAGAACAGTGCCAAAATAAAGATAACAATTTTATTGTTCCTCCGTTCCAAAATTCCAAGAAATGGAAGGTCGTATCAGAAACCAATCCAACAATTTTACCCTTGCATTTTATCAAAATATTGTGCTAACATAATTAATGCACATGTTATAAATTTGTTTCTCATTTTAGGCCTATCCGGCTAAAATTGTGACTTTATCAAAGATGCAATTTGTAAAAAAAATGTAAGCAAAGACAAGGATTTGATTGAAATCGAGTTTGATTCAATATGGCAGATATATTCATAACATGGGATGAAAACTACAACAAATTCATAGGCTTTATCGAATACAACATTGCAAAAAGGAGGCACACAGCGGACATAGCATTGCACGCATTTGTAACCCCAGCTGTAACAGAAACTGATAAACCACGTCGATCAAGGTGGATATTTGAACATAAATGTTTGACAAGTGCATCAGGTGCATCTGAAGCTAGTTTAATTGCGTACATCATGAAAAATTATGTCGAAGAAAGAGAAAATAAACCAAAACAAAATGAAGATGGCAAATTTATAAAAGCAAATACTGTGGATTTAAAGAGAATGATTTTAGTGCAAACAAGAACTGGCCAACATGAAGAACTGTTCTCAATCCTGTCAACCATAAAAGCATTTGTTTTGAATTTCGAAGTTAGTTTGCTTCCATTAGGTGAGCAATTTAGAAGCAATAAAGCTAGCTCTGAGTATCATACAAGTAGGCGAGAACAAGGCTCTGCCATGTCAAGTTCGCAATCGTGGCCTAGCAAAATCCCTAATGAGACTATGTTTTTCGATGAAACAGGGGCAACTCAAAACACTATACACCGAACAGAACGAGTAGAAGAAAACGCTAACTCCCATTACGATTACAATGGAACGGCTACATACAGACCATTACAAAGAAACAAAAATACAGCACTCAAAAATTATTCTATTTGCGAAAATTGCAAAGAAAACCAAAGACATTCACAATTAGATGAAGATTTTCTGCAAAATGTACATGAACGAAGAAGCTGGCCAAGCACAGGAAGAGATCGGCAACAGGTGAACCATATTTGCGAGATTTGCATGTCACGGTATTACATCGAGAAACCGCGCTTTTATCATGAAATTCCACCAAGAGACACGCGATGGCTAGAAAATCCAATGACACGAACAAGATTAGAGCCTACCCGCGAGACTTTTCCACAGAAAATAAACCAACACTGCCAATCTTGCTCCAAGGCGTACTATTCACGAGACGAATTCATGAAAGACTCAGAACAGCAAAATGTTTTTAGGAGTTCGTCAAAAACAATCCAAAATCCTCAGAGTGGCGAAAAGAGAGACGAGAAAGAGTGTAAATGCAATGAAAAAGATGGACCCTATATTTGCACAAATTTCTTCGTTAAAAATATTTTAACAAATCTGCCAGAAGAACTTCAACCAAATGATGTTCTGAATAAAGTTACCAATGAATACTCAAACATCAATAAACGGACCGGCACTGCACCTGCCAAATTCAGTTCCAATTCTTGGGATAAATTTTTAAGAGAAAGGGGAAAAGAAGACACTTTTTCAAGAAAATCGTACAAAATCGAAAATCATAATCAAAGAATGAACACAGAAGAGTTATCTAATGATTCAATTGAAATTGAATCACAATACGAAAGTAAAACAAAAACTGAAGATCTTAATTCAATTAGCTTCATCAGTAATCAGAGTGATTACATCAGTAATCAGAGTGATTACAGTAATCACAATGATGATGGTAATCACAATGATGATGGTAATTACGACAAAGAAGACGGTAATCTCAATAAATACGGTGATGAAGATGAACACAAAAAACAGAGTGATTATAATAATAACGTTGATCACTACAATCATGATGACCATAATGAACATGAACGCAAAGAGCAGAGTGATGCTAACAATGATCATGGCGATCGCAGTGATTCAGTAATGAACGATGAAGAAAATGAAAGGGAATTTTCTGGCGGATCATTTGAAACGACGCTTGATGACCTTCTTCGTAAACTGGGGAAAAGAGCTATAACATTTGACGGCGAGGAAGAGCAGGGGAGTGAGGCAGTGGAAAATAAAGCAAGAAACAACGGTGAAAAGAGCACAAATTCTGCAACAACTTCAATGACTGAGCATCATAGAAATTCACCTTCTTTATATCCCTCAAAATATGACATGCAAGTTCACAAAAATATCGAAAATAAACAGGAAGAGCGAGAAATTACGCGAATAGGCTCCAGAATGGCAGATGATAACATATATTTGTCCCATCAGAAACAATTTGCAGAACATGGAACACAGACGCCTATGCCACAAGATGAAAATGCAATTTCACTTTCTGCCGAAGACGAACAAACAAATAAAGAAATTAGGCAATTAAACAGAAAATCCCTTCGCACGCCTGTATATGACGAGGTTTCCAAAAACTCTATTGAAAAGTCAAGCATTTCATTAAAAAGTAGACCAAACAAGTCCTCGATGCTATACAATTATGAAATATTTAAAAATTTGGACAGCGATGCATTACTTGTTCAAAAATCTTATCAGCCAAATGCTACAAAAAAAATTCACAATATTGTTCCAAAAAAACAGGGACAGTATTATTGCCGGTTTTGTCCAAATAAAACATTCAATTCAACAGATGTTTGGAAAATACACATGAAAAATTGCCACAAGAAATGTAACTGCCCTTGCGGAGAATATTTTGCCACAAGGGAGGACTACTTGGAACATTTTTATCAGCTGTTTCCATTGGCGTGTTTTCTTGAGCGAAAATGTCCAGAGAGATTCCGCAGTTTATACTTTCAAGCCGTACATCACAGAGACATGCATCACTCCGAACGACCATTCTTTTGCGTATTGTGTTTTAGGGATGAAGAAAACCCGGAATTACGCAGAAGAATAAACTTTAAAGACGTTAAGTCACTGAGGATCCACGCTGAAGGCATGGGCCATGATCCTAATGAAATGTTTTTGATAAGCAGTGTATCTGATGTAGATGCCAGTACCTTACCATGGTCTATGAAATGCTCTGGCATAAACTTTTGTTGACAATATAATAAAGCAAATCTTTAGCTGCAGTTTTTCGCAGTGATCATTTTTCACTGCCGTTACTTGTAGTACGCGTACCATTTTTACCTGTGCTGGGACTCATCGTGATTGTGACCAGCACAGATGAAATTTTGTACGGGTACTAGTCTTATCCATGCCGTGCCACGCTCCTCCGCGGCGTCTTTTTAATTTTTTAAAATTTCATATTACCCTCGTTAGATTTTACCCTTGAAAGAAATTTCTAAAGAATATTTTTTTCGCGTATACATTTTAACTAATGCACATCACAGATCAGTGATACACATGGCACCAAATTTTACTGTAGAGGAGCGAGCGTGCCGTGCCGTGCCGTGCCGTGCCGTGCCGTGCCGTGCCGTGCCGTGCCGTGCCGTGCCGTAAACACATAAAATTCTACAATGTAAATGGGGCTTTAACGTCATCGCCAAAATTGAGATTACTTGCGACGTTTGTCTTGATTTTCATTCGGCGAGCAAAGGATCAATGTTAACGAGTCTTGTTCGAAAACTTGCGCATAACAGTAACAATAACTGACTCTCAGGTTTCGTAGTAAATATAAAATCTCATTAAAAATTAGACCATGATTAGACGTACTATTCAAACTTCACTTGCCAAAGTCATTGATTGCATGCATCACCTCCATGAAAGTATGAGCTCTAAAGTCCCTTCGCCCATTACCGCCACTCGCCCTTTCTCGCCTATTTCTCGATAAATTCGCAGAATCTGAACAAAAACCTTCCTTAAAGGTATGAATTATTTAGAGTCAGAGTCAGCAATTTTGTGTGTATTTGTTTCCAATTTATCTTTCCATAAGTGTTGTGAAAGATTTTGGTAATGTTCTTTACGAAGGCGGTAACGGGCGATCGGTGGCAATGACGGGCGAGAGGATTCTAGTCCATACCCTTGTGGACAATTATGAAGGTATGTCATTATCGGTAAAAGGAAGAATACTGTAAACATCTGATTTTAAGCCTTGTGCTTATATTAGTTCGTGAGAGTATTTGGTGGGGTTATATATATAGGGGGCTTATAAAAGGACGAAGTCTTGGATCAGTGATAATCTTATGATAAAGCGAAAGAAACACCCCGGGAGGTACAGAACATATCTTGGGTACGGGTATGTCCCACTCATATGGGTGGGTTGGAAGCCATAAAATCCCCCCATTAAAGTGGGCACCTTGTGGCCAAAATCATAGAAGTCGGTAATATAAACCTTTTATTTTGTTGATTTAAAACCAATAAAGAACAGTCAATATTATCTTCATAAATAGTGTTATTTTTTGGCTTCTTGATTTTCCATGATAACTTCAGGCTTATAAAAGACCTGACCGAAGTCGAATTTTTGTAACAGTTGTACATTGCGAAAAAAATGGCATAGCTTTTCAACAAAAAAGAGAGTTTTTTCAAGTATCCATGGAAATCTTTTTACAAAAGAACTAATTCGTCCCCAGTCTTTACAAGATTTCATGAGACTACATTCAACGTCAATTTTGTCACCTATCATTGCAAAAGCCTTTTGGCACCAATAAAAAAAGACGCCAATTATTTCTCGTGTAAACAATCTTTTAGGGTCATTTTGACCAACATTAAATATGACCTTGGAATTAACCTGGATGACAAAAAGGTTCCAACAATGGATCGTCAAAATTCTAGAGATTAAAAGCAGATAGAGTTTAACTGACGTGCTCCTCGTGTCAACCGCTAAAGCGCGCGCCTGAGGGATTTAGCTTCTATCATTCAGGCAATTAATTTTTGATTTGCAAAAACTTGGAACTTAAAAATTTTATTTGCTAAAAGTTAATTTTAGAATTTCTCGCCTCTCCTTTCAGCATCTCGAGTTTCCAAAAATTTAGCTTCGTAGTCTTTTCTATAAACAATTTTATGAAACAGGTTTTGAAAGAGTAAAAACGAAAAAGACAAAAACTAAAATCAGTCTTTGGGCCTTGATTGTTAGGAGGGTATTGCGTCTCATTCAGATGGTGGTGGTCTTTTTTCCACTCCTGAATTGCTGTAATAAGCACATACATTAAAAACCATTGTAAATTATTGAGGGCACTTACCCCCCTGTCCCCCAAGTTGTTAGGGGCATGATTAGTCTAAAAGCAATTTTGTGAGACGGTGACAAAATGAACGCTGATTATATTTTCTTCATACACGCTATCATTCTATAAATAGGTTCAATGTATTAGTCCGTCTTTGTTTATGTTATCTACATTACGAATTATACCAGAAAATAAAAAAATATGATTAACAATAAAAAATCCTCAGAATCTACAAGATTACGCAGCCTTCAGCGTGTTTAGCTTAGAATTCTCAGGGAATTATTACAGAAGAACAGATTTTCAAGCAATCCACAAGCGTAAATAAACCAAAGTCTGCCCACACAATAAAATTAGTGAATTGTGCAACTTTTCAAAACGTGTTTGTCCTGCAATTTTCAAAAAAGTTAAATCTAAAACATTCGCAGAGCCATTATAGGAAAGAGAAAGGGGGAGTCAAGGAAGGGGGACGCAAGGAAGGAGGGAGGGAGGGAGGGACGAAGGAAGGTATGAAGTTCCTGCTGGGATTTATGTTGTGTGTTGCTGATGCAGCTTACATAATCATGGTTTAAAGGTATCAACTACCAGACTTGTCACAAGAGTCGCAACTTAAGATAACAAAAAAGTCACTAGTTGCTTCAACAGATGTCGTCAATGGCCACAAAGCAAGTGGTGCATCCTGTCCAATCAATTGCAAAGTATATCAATCCATTTACCTTTAATCCTTACTAATTGTGATATCAATACAGCCTTCGCCTATTAGTATGTTGATAAATTATGAGAAGTCTGTGCGTTAGTTACATAAATTAGTCTCCTTGGAAATTTTTTGATAATTATAATGAAGGATTGGTTGCAATTTTTTCGTTGTCACAGCAAAGTTTCAACAATATGAAATTTACAGCCTGCTAATGGCTCATAATTCCCTTTCTTTCAATACGATATTGATATCCACCACAAAACTGAATTTATCCGTTTCAACCGCATGGGCATCAGGAAATACATATTTTATCTTGAGTGTTATGTCAAGTGTAGCTTTAGGGTAAACCAGTTGGGATCCATTGTCTATTTAACAACTGACACCATACTATATTCTTCCTCGTGAATCAAATTTAAAAGGCTTAATATCCCCGATGATTAATATCCTAAAGAAGTTCAAAAAAACCTATCTTGATTTAATCTCATCTTCTACTAAACCCAAGCATATTAGTAACTCCCCAACTGGTGATTGGGGGTGGTAGCACTGTTTAGTACTGCCCACCAACTGAAGCATTCTCAAATATCTTAATCAACAAAGAAATAAGCAACCTAAAACATCTTGTCTTGTTTTTATTTTAGAGCAGGATTTAACAGAAGACAGAAATCTACCGCAGCGACTTACGCTGATCATGGAAAGGCCTAGTAACACGAAACTAGTAAATTGCTTTACAATAATTTGCAGCAAAGATGTAATATGCTAGGCATTTTTTTAGTCTTTTTCTTTTCTTAATTTTAACATCAAGCCATACTTTTTTGTAAGTAATGCCGTTTGTTGATGTCCCGTAATATTGAATCTACGCAAACCACAAGGTAACATAAAACGTTTTATATCATATGATATACAGGCACCTTTTACCTTCCTAAATGTGAATAAGCTGGGAAGGAATCAGCTGTGCAAAAATACTATGAAAGATCAAAGTTCTCATCTGGCGAGACAACGACAGGCTCCAGTCTGAGGCAGGTGCTCCATGCCTGTTGATGCTTGCACAATTTCATGGATAGCCCCGTTTATAAAATGCTGGCACAATCTGTGACGGTGATACCAAGAAAACGGCACTATTTAACGATACATTCTCTTTATATTGTGACAACCAAGGGCATAATATCACAACATTCTAGTCTCGTTTTTGTAAATGTGGATTTGACAATCATTTAACAATCTTTTTGTTTAATGTGGATTTCCTTTCAAATCTGAGATGCAAAATTCTACAGGTAACAAATAAAATAAAAACACTGATACCCACACAGAAAAATATAAAAACCCACTGAGATGTCATTTAATAACCTAAATACCTCATGTAACGTCACACTCACTAAGTCCTCTCATCTAATCTGTCACTGTAAACATCTACCCACAATGCTTTAGTTTGTTCCTCCTGCACACGATCACTTATTTGCGTACATATATTTTCAAGGGTTCCACCAGCAATAACAGCTAAAAAAAATTAACAAATTACAGTATTGTAGCAGACATTGGGGCAGGGGGAAAAGCAGCTCCCTCCTTCCCCCAACTTCTCTCTTGCTTGTGTACATATACATTTAAGAGTTCAAAAAAAAGTAGCGGTAGCTAAAATAAACATAAATATGATTCAGTGCTGAAGCAAGAGTTGGGACAGGGAAGGAGCTTTTTCCAGACAGCATTTTTGTGGTGTATTGCCTTTAGTAGTCGCTCATTTCAAAGCAAAAATATTGGAAGAAAATGCATTATCACAATATATATAAATAAATATTTGAATGGTGTAAATCTTCACAAAATTAAAATATTTAAAAATGATAAAAATAAAAATAACGAGTTTTCAACCCAACACCGCCACTTATAACAGCTGCCGAATAAAATACCTAAATACAATTCGAATTCCCACAACGTACCAGTAATTTGATGCTTGTATTCCTTTTCAAATCTCGAATTTTGCTCAAATAAATCTTTAGCTTCTTTTGAAGCGATTTTGTCTCGAATATAATGGCCATCGCGAAGTTCTCTGACAAAAAAGGAAAAAATGAATTAATTTGCTTATCAACGGCAAATCAAATGCTAATGTACTCACATTTTTTATAAAAAACCTAGAAAATTCTCTTATATAGCTACTCACGTATGTATAACTCGTTTTGTTGTGAATTGATGGGTTAAATAGTCAAGGTAAAATCTTAAAAACAAATTACTGTAATAATTCGATTAAGCCCCGGGGGAGGGGTTTATTTAAAAACTCGACCTTTAATAGGGGGGGGGGGCTTATTCGAGAGGGAGGCTTAATCGAATTATTACGGTATTAAATGTAAAATAATGACTCACTTTATATGCTTGTGTGATTTATATTTGAGCAAAATGACAATTGGATACAATCCCAGAGTTGTTAATCTTTCTAGAGAATTTGGATTGATATCCAGAAGACAGTGTTTGCTCTGAAAAAAAAAGAAAATCATGATTTTGAAACCCTAGTTTAAGTCCATTTCATTAAATCAGTAAAACCGTTAAAGTAAGATAAACATATGTCCCTGCGGGGAAAAATCTTCTGCGAAGGAGAAAACGAGGAAAGAAAACCACTTACAGTTAGCATCTCTACTGCCCGTTATCTCGAACATTTGCTATTTCAAACAAATTTCAATTTCCCCTTGCAAGTCTTTCTTACGAAATACTGACCGTCAATTCAAACGTTCTCTATCTCGAACAGATTTCGATTCCATGTATAAGTTTGAGAAGCGTATGTCAACTGTATACAACCCCCCCCCCCCTCCCCCTAGCTATGCCCTTGTATGCAGTTGGACCTCTGTAAATCAAACCACTCCAGTACCAACTGGATTAACTCAAACTTGGGCCGTTAACTTCAACTGTTTTGTATATCCCTAGAGAACATTCAGTGTTGATTTAGCTTTGGTTATCTCAAAAAAAGTATTTCCTTTGGAAGTTTGAGATCAACAGGTTTAACTGAATGTAGATATCTAAACATTACTAACTTAACAAAATAAATTCTACATTCTAAAATAAAACAAAAAAAACAAAAAAGAACCTTTTGCATGACATCTTTGATCTTCGTTTGTGTAATACAAGCAAAACTAGTGCCTCGCCTTGATAACGAGAAATCGATAAAAATTCCTGCCTCGGTATCTTTTTCAACAGAATCCTTTGGCGCACGTACCATTTCTGCAATAAAAATAGGAAAAATCTTTTTCTAAATTCAATGATTTCGAACTTTAAAATGAACTAATATCTTCTTATAAACTGTCATGAAATCTCCGAAAAATTGTTCAAGCTTAATATTTATTTATTTATGAAAAAATGCTTTCAGACTAAATCACAAAATTTAGATTCAGAATAAGGTTGAAAAAAGTTAATCTGAATCAAACCTGAAATATAACAAGAACTGAAGGACACATATTGAAAAGTTCGTAAAGTGACGAAATGCAGGGTATCGGAGGGATTTATCAGGCTGCGGGATATCTCAGGCACTTGCAGTTTTGAACAAATTTAGAACCAAAACAGCACACAAAACATTTTAAAATCAGAACTTACTCTTTGTGAACCTTCCAAGATCATTCCTTTTTCATTTCGAACGGTTATTAGTGTTTGTGTGGTGCTTTTGGTTGTCCAAAGTGTCTGAGATATCCCGCTGGTTGATAAATCCCTCCGATACCCTAATTGTGAAACTAAAAATACCGGCAAGCAATTTAAAATTCAAATTTGTAAATTTTAGGTGCTTGATCGTCATCAATTTATTCAAAGTCATTACCATCTGTGTTATCACAATTCTGAGTTCATGGGCATGATATGAACGCACCAAAAAAGAGGATTTAAGGGCTCGACTGGGCATTTTGAAATCTTCAAAGTTTGCAAGATTTACGGTGAAACATTTAAACTTTACAGATTTAAAATTAAAATATGCAATGAAGAAGCCAAAACTTCCTATTTTAAGATTTTAGTTGTCTAGCAGCAACCACTAAAAAAAAATATCATCCGACATTGTTATGAATAAATACCTGGTAGAGCACGAGCAAATTTATAAGGTAACTCCATAACAAGTTTATCGCACACTGGCTCTGCTAATGGGCCTAGCACAACAACAGGTCGCCAAAAATGATCTGGGAAAAAAAAAACAGTTCGTGAAAGAGATGAGGAAATTAAAAAAACAAAATAAAGTTTAGAATCTACGAAAATATGACTTTGTCACTTGCCAGGTGATATATTTTGTCGTTTGCAAGAAGGTAAGTAAATCAACAAATGATAAGCAAATGATCAACAAATGATCAACAAATGATAAATAATATAAAATATTACTAAACTAAAACACCACAAATGCATACAGAAAAATAAACTTCAACAAACTCACTGTCAAGTCTTTGAACAGATTGATAAGCAGGTAACTCCGAATCTGCAATAAAATAAGTATTTAAATAAATAATATAAATAAACTATAAATACTATCCATAAAGTGAGAGTTAAAAAAAGGAAACATATAAGCGTAAACAAATTCAGAAACAGTAATTCGTACTCGTACTAGAAATTATTTTGAGCTAAATTTATGAATACCAAATGAATAAAAAAAATTGTGACATTTGGGTATTCGTGTACAAACATCTTTTAAAATATTTAATTAAGTTCCTTTCAAATTTTTGTATTATGCATTATTTTGATAGCTGCAAAACCAACTTTAAAACATAAATTTTATTTTGTCAAAAGCAGCAATGATATGTGGAAGTTAAGAAGAATCAAAGCCTTTTTCAACACAAATCTTTGAACAAGCCACACAATCCTGTTAACTTCCAGCACAAAATAACATACCTTTTTTGTGCATGCAAGATATGAGGAGTCAAAAGTGAGAAATTCTTATATACTGACTCTCTATGGAGAACAACAAATGCCACACAAGTACATACCATTTGCAAATGCATTAGAATTGCTGCCAAAACTACTGCCTGCCTCATCGCCACGAGAATCACTACTTTCTCTAGAATGACTGGTTGAATACCCATGAGGACCTTTTTTACTTCTTCTAAAAAAACTGTAACGAATTTTCATTTTGTCGTCGCTGTAAGTAGAGCATCGTCGTAATAGCACTTCTTGTTCAGCTCTATAAAAAAAATTACGAAATGTTTTGTGATCATCGAAACAGAGGAAAATTTTGGAAACAAATGATTGGGGTTTCATATTTGACAATGTGATTTGGGATTTGAAAGAATAAATTTCGCACTCCAAATGCACTCAATCCTATCAAAATAAATTGTGTTGCATGTTGCATGTTGCATGTTGCATGTTGCATGTTGCATGTTGCATGTTGCATGTTGCATGTTGCATGTTGAGAGTGACGGTGATATGAACATCATCATCATCATAATTCCTGCTAAACAATGAGGCTCCGTAAAATTGTTTCTTGATAAATTTTTTTCCATCATACATTATTGAAGCTGGGCTTCAGCAACTCCAACATAAGACGAGAGTCTTCTCTCCGCGGTCCCTGTGACCAATATCCAGGTAAATCTTGTATTGTAAAAACACACGCTTTTTAATGTAACTTTTTCATAAACAAAGATTTCTCTAGAAATTCGTCCCTGGGTGAAAAAAAACTGTCTATTCGATTAGTCTATTCGATTCAATACCTATACCCAAGCCGGTGAAGCCAGTCTAACATTTTCGAAATTATTGTCAGTCCCTAAATGTTTTAAAATGTTGTTCAACAAACATTAATGAATAAATATCGATTGATTGATTGATTAAAAGCATTTATGACATACTAACTTTGTTTTACTCGGTATTGTTCCATGCTCTTTCTTTTGCTGATCATCATCAGATATAAGCCATGCTTTCCAAAATCCAAGTTTGCATTGATACAGAGTATTCGTAACGTACAAAATATCACCTTTTTTGAAACTCAGTTCTTCTTTGTTATGGCTAGCACGATCAAATAACGCTCTGCATTTAAAAAGTAAAAAGGTTTCCCTGATAATTGCAAATAAAAATTTTTACAAAAAATAAGATGTTCCTGGTAATTTCAAAATATTTCATGAATTTACAAAAACAATTTCAGAGTTGATCGTAAACGCAAATGTATTGTATATGCAAAAGCAGCAAATGTATTGGAATATTTCCGTTTGTTTGAAATGCAAGAATTGAAGAATTCTTTGAATTTCGCACAGTTCCAGGTTTGAAAAAACAACTCGCAGTCAACGACACTTGATTGATTGATTGATTCTGATGATTTTTGAGGAGGCAGTGACCAGACAGATGTTAGGGCATTGTTTGCTCGATTACACAAGAAATGAAAAGGTACAGTTCTGAAAGGATGCTTAAAAATTCTTTAATGTGAGCGTGTTGTACAATAATCCCAATAAAAACAAACAGATAAAGTAATACAAATTGAACTTTGAGCATAGTGTAGAAATTTTTACACTAGAATTTAGTTATCGGATTATCTATTGTAAGTAATCATAATAAATTTTGTATTATCATGTTTGCAAAATCCATACTATGTTGTATCAGTTTATCTGTTTATTTTCTTTTGTCAAACTATATAGTTTATGCATATATAATATCAATATGAATAACGAACAATGCAATTTAATTTGTAGACTATTAATAGATGAACACAGGTAAAACTGTCAACTTTTCTCCCTATTGCATTGGGTATTTCTTGAATTATAATCACAATTACAAACTGAAAAGTGTAACAATGAAAATAACAAATTTTTTTTACCTGACATAAAACGAATCACCAGCCTCTTCTTGGCATTTTCGGAACCCTAGTAACAGTAAATTAATGCATAAAATGAATTACATTGAATATAATTTGAATATATTTTACTTAAATCGAGTACTTTATTAATTATAATTCAAATATTTTACTATTTAAGTATATATATATACCGGGTGGCCCAGAAACTAGCTTCGCATTTGTAAAGCTGCTATGGAGGAGCCTTAATTTTGATGATTATGCTTCTGTTTGACGTTGATGTAAGAAGCTGCCAAGATAATACATTGTTTGCTGAACCCCTCCACGCCCGGATTTATTTATAATTAATAGGGAAACCCTCTTTAAGTTTTATTTGGCAGGGGGTAATGCTTACAAACCAACTTACGTTGAAAATCTTACGTTGAAATATCTAGAATTGGCATGAGGTTCTGTCCACGTTTATCTCCGGAAAATATTATGTTTTATATTATTTAGCAATGAGCCATATGGTCCTTCACGGGGGGGGGGGGGGGGGGGGGGT
>JAYJMH010035988.1:0-40702 GCA_036873815.1 Phacellophora camtschatica
ATTTAGCTTGAAAATGATGTTAAGATGACATTGAAACGTCGCTCATTATTATCGTTAATATTTATAATTAAACATTAAAACTTCTACCATAAATACTGATGTATAAGTCGACCTGTTGTTTTAAAGACGACCCCCCAAACTGGAAACCCAAAATTTAGTATTTTAATATTTAAGCTTACAGCAACAAATAAGGCGTTTTAAATGGTATTTACCCGTTTCAGATATACATTTTTGTGAATTTTTCGTACCCCTTGTATAAGTTGAGTGCTCTTCTTGAAGCCAAATTTTAGATCTCAGAACCTCGACTTGTACACTGGTATTTACTGTATTTTAAACGTCAGATCACTTATTGCATTTCCACATGTTGAAGTTAAAGCAATCTAAAATTTTATTTGAATATGAAAGGAAGTTTGTTTGAAGACTGCACACAGTTTTTCAAGTATGATTGTTGTCCTTACATCATTTTCACAGTCAAAGCCTTATTTTCAAATCCATGCAGCAAATAAAACATATGACAGTGGGCCTTTAATGGAAGTTCAATTGTACTTTGTATTCAATTATATTACTAACCTTTTTTATTTCATCAACATATTTAGTCATAGCTTCTCGTTTTGGCATTTGATCAAGTGTCGTCCATGCATCCCTGTATGTAAAAGCAAAGTGAAATAAATGTGAATAAAAACAAAACATGTATTTAATTGTTTTCATTGAACGCAACATAGAAAGTGCAAATGATTTCCCTTCCATCATATAAATTCTAGAACAGGATATCACAAGTGGGCAGATGAAATTACTTTTCGAGTTGAGTAGAACGAAATTGCCATTATTTGAACACACCCATTGTCGAGAAGGGGTTTATTAACAAATTATATATATACTGTAAACATGTATCTAGTTTGCTAATTTCAGCGCAATAAACGATTTTTGAAAGATCTCCATTTCAATGAACGAAGCTCGAAAAATCCAAGCTGACCTGCAAAATAATTTTAATTTGCCATTACTTTGTGGACAGTATAATCACTCACCATTTGGCTCTCCCCACAACATCCCAAAAGGCAGGCTTTGACTGTTTGCAAGGTCCACATTGTGCTTGCTTGTAATATCCATAAACCTTAAAAAAATCGAACTTAGTGTTCATTTACATTAAAATTGTGGTTAGGAAATTGTCATTTTTTCACTGCAATCTTTGCAAAAAACACTAGAATTTGATGCAAAATTCAACTTGGCAGCTTTATGGTAAATTTAACAATCTATTTTCACATGAAATCTTAACTTGTTGCAGACATAAGTAAACTTATTAATACTAAAAGTCTACCAAAAGAAATATTTTCATAATCTATTTAGAAATAACACTGGGCTTCTTATTTGGACCACCATTATATACTGATAGACCTTTTGGGTCACCATTATTTATCTAAATGTTGTTTACGTTGAAAAATTATGAATTGAGCAGATTTTAAACTGATGTGAAATATTAACTGCCTTATGTAGATATATTTTTGTTATTTTAGTATTTAATTTACCAGTGCTTGCTGCTTTATGGACCAACATTGCAATTACACACAATCAAATTTTATTGCATTAGACCTCAGCATGTACTTTCCTAGCTTTCCTAGGCCTCATTTCCAATGTTTCACTTTTCCTTTCTTTTTTATGTAAAATATAAAATTTCTAATTTCATATATCAACCATATAATTAAACATTGATCAATTCACCTTGGAGGCTTCACCATAAGATGGCTGGAATGGCCCTATAACAAGAAAAGTAAAAATCAAGAACTGTTAATGCAAATTACTATACTACTGTATTTCTAATGGCTGTTTGTATTATAATTTCAGATATTTTTAATGATAACACTTTTCTGTTAACAACTTACATGTCTGACATTGACACAAAATATGATGATGTAAACAATAGTCATACAATATATCTTTGTTTGTAAACAATAGGCATAATGTGTGCACACAGCATAAAAATCAGTGGGGTTGATAGGCACAGACTTTTGGGGGCTCAGGGGCTGAAGCCCCCTGGTAAAATTTAGGGCTCAGCCTCTCTTTTCATGATATATTATACTTAAGATTGTATTTAGACTCCGTAACAAGATTGTATTTTAAACCTCTGTAAATTTCCAGAAAGCTAAAAATTTACCTTGGGGCTTCAGTGTCCCCAAACCAGTGGTTAGGGAATTCCTCTCTAGCCTTGCTGTTATCTAACATTTTGGTGCAGCTGAATCATGTTATTCTTCCAATTGGCAATTCAGAATAAAAATGAGGTAATTGAGCTATGTACCAAAAGAAAAAAAAACATGGGAAACTTGAACCGAGAAGAGAAGACTAGATATTATGGAAAGTTAAATTTTGGCATGCCTAACATGCGCACCGATGTTGAACGACTAGGAAACAATAGAAGAAAGGGATCTTTATTGTGCACCAGACATGTCTGTTTCATGCACCTTTCTTTCTAGATGGGCCATGTAGGGGCTGTGCCATCATTGTTGTGTTGTCAGTCAGATTTAAATTAAATCTACAATACCTTTTTGGGGCAGCGACCGTACTAATGCTACTGCACTTTGGAACTTGACTTCGTCATCAGATGAAGCTACTGCAGTCGTGGGCATCCTGTTCCAGTTTTGGTGGTTTGGATATCTGGTATTATATTCTTGCTTGTGCTTGTGTGTGTGGAAGCTATTTATTATGTTAATGTGTTGCTATATACTATATATAATTCAAATTGTCGTACCCCGCCCTACCCAAACAGCAACAGGCAGGAGTCAGTTCTTTACAATATTTAGCAGAAACGAAAAGTCTTTTTTAAACCATAAATCACTTTAACTTGAACTAAAGAACACGAGCATAACCATATCCAGTCTATGGCTGTTCTATCTAAAAACCTCTGCAAGATCTTTTAGGCCAATCAATCAATTCAAAATCAAATCAATGTTTAGGACTAGATGCCATTCTCATTTCCAAGCCAAGCGTGTGCTCAATAAAAAATAATGGAGCTGCATGCAGCTGACAGTTCTAAAACATCTTTTCTTTCTGCCAATGCCAGGATTTATCAATTGAATAACGATTATTTTGATGTATGGCTTTGCAACCAAACCAAACCAATAATATTTCGTTCATAAAACCTCCTCCAACTGCGTTGGTTTGGGAGTCTGGTAACTAACAAAGTTTTGGATGGAATCATGGAACACGGACGATGGTTAAGAGTTGCCAACAGAAAGACAATTTTGAATTTATTGAATTTTTCATAAAAAAATACTGTCTAAAATACATGTTACAAAACAGTATTTCTGTGCGACCCAAGGAAAGCAGAGCTCAATAAACCTGGGCCGCTAACGTAAAATCTAAGTAAAAAGTAATATGTAAGAAGTTATACAATGAGATTTCAATGACAATTACATGATATAATGAGTTAACGGAAATCGAAATCAAAAGTCAAACAACATACGATGAAGATAAGTTTAATTTGATTTTTCTTAAAATTTAAAAGCTAATAAGAATCAATGAAATTAACAGTTATAAATATTATGATGTAGAAAAAATCAGAATTGTAGATTTCTAATATTCAATAATGATATTAGACTTCAATCTGGAACAGAAGGACTTTAAATTTGAAATAATTTTAATATTTGAGCAAAGGTTGTTCCAGATACTTGCGCTTTTGTTTTTGAGTATTTGGCCGCCCTATTTTTTGTTTGCTCTGTAACTAATAGTCATTTATTTGTTTGTGTAGTATTTATGTTTGTTTTCATTTTTAATAAAAATATCTTTCAATATCTCAGGAGTGTTTTGCGAGTCATAATGTATACAATACATTATTTTGGCAATTTTCACTTTATATAGATCTTCAAGTTTAAGCATGCGAGCTTTTTTGTGCAAAGAGTTTGTGGAATATTTTCTGTTTTTAAAAAGCAAAATACGAAGAATTCTTTTTTTGCAGCACTTGTAGGCTTTTTATATGCTTTTTTGCTGCATGTCTATAGGCTTCAAACGCGTATCCAATTTTGGAAAGAACGATTGAATCATATAAAACGAGAAGACATTGTTTTGGAATGAAATGTCTTAATTTCGAAATGATAGAGGCATATTTAATAATCTCATTTTTTACTTTGTTGATTTGAGTATTTGAGTACCTAAATACTTTATTGTGTTTGTTTGTTTTAGTTCATAACCCATAATCACGTTTAATTCGGGCTCATCGACTTTGCAATTTGTCGGACAAAAGGTGCAATAATTAACTTCCTTGCAAAGTTTGAAATTTTACAAGAGAGGTGATATAAGTGTGAGTATTATTAACTATCGTATTCATTCGGAAGAAGCCCTGAATGCCGGGGCGAAACATAAGTTTATAAATTAATTCGTTTGTCTTTTTTTTATGCCCTGTTGGGGAGTTAAATTATGGTTAAACGGTCCCAACATTTCATCCAACAGCTCCTAACAATGTTGGACGTTGTTGGGTGTGAACGCTTGTTGTTGTTGTTGTTTGCAAAATTATTTTAGTTTCTTTAGTTTCTATTTTAGTTTCATAATTTTTGATGGAGGCAGGACTTGCCTCATTTCTTCTAAATCTTATGAGGCTTCAACTTCACCATTATGCTCTTCTTTATCACCACACTCACTGCTGCTGTGCTGCCGCCACTGTTATGTGCCTGCCGTGTATCTCTGTCATCTTCATAAACACTTTCCACCTCCACCTCCTCCTCCGAGACTTCAAAATTATATCTGACCATAATCTAGCAATTCATCGCGAAAATTGCTGAAAATGCTCGTGGATGTATTATGAATGCAATGAAAGTTTTGGCGGGCATTTCACATTTGCGCATGCGCCAGCCTGATTTTGTTGGGTGAAGTGGCTAAAAGCTTCCAACATCGCCTAGAACAATGCAGGTTTAATCCCCTCCACCCAACATTTTTGATCGAAATCAAACTTCATCCAACATCATCCAATAATGCCCAATAACGCTCAACAAGCCCCAACAAGATGGCTAAACGCTCCCAACAAACGATAGCCAACATTGTTGGGTGTTGTTGGGTAAAATGTGGGGAGCGTTTAGCCAGGGCTTAATTATTTAAACTCGCATCGCCGCAATCATCTAAACAGATCCGAAGTGCAGCACTGTCATCGTGTACTCTACTAAATTACTATAATATAAGTGTGTCGCCCAACTAAAATATACCCTATCCCGTGGTAATCAAAAATTTACAAGGAATAAATACCCCTTCGTAAAACTTATAACCATCAAGTGTACTATACCCTTCAATTCCTTTTGAACGTTTCTTACAATGAAGATTTTGTTCTGAAACCAAATGCATTCGTACTTTTGTTGTGTGATTGCACTGACCGTTTTGTGACACAAAGGCCTATGGATTATTCATTAGATTTGTGAAATTCAGATTTTACTCCATTCAAAATCAGTCTTACCAAGTCTAAATGTGGTACTATAACGAGTTTAAAGCTAAATATGGTACTATAACGAGTTTAGAAAAAGATTTTAGCTATTTTTTTCAGGCCCATTGCAAAAGGAGCAAATCAGGCAACTGCACTGGAGCCGACAGCTAAATATGGCCATTTTCAGAGACCAACTGGACCAACAGGAGTAAAATTATTTAACATGCTTTATGAAATATCAGAAATTGGAAGCAAAGTTTATTTTATTTTGCAATGATGACCAATTTGTGCAGTAATAAAAGAAGTTTTGTGCAACGATAAAAAATCATATTATTCGAAATATATCCTTAAAGCCTTAAAACTTAGCTAACATTGAACTGAAATTAACTATTGTACTTAATATTAACCATTACCCTTGATAAATTTCTTGTCTCCTTTTTGAACCTTGGTCACCAAAATTTTCATGTCAATCCATGCACTGTTTTTTGGAATATCTTGACCTTTAAAAATAAAAGAATTCTTTGGTAACATTTTGTTAGTCTGGGCATTTGTCATATTATACGACGATCTGCAGGGTTTGGCCACAACAAAATTTCTTGCGACAATACATTTTCATGCCTTTTTCTTTTATGCAGTGATGAAAAATCCTTAAAATATACACGGATTGGAAGGGTGTGAATCATGCACCTGCAGGTTGTGTAAAATGCACATCAATGACTTAGGCTATTTGTAATTGTTTTTACGTTGTCTGATATTGTAAATAAGAAATTATCATAAATTTAGGGCTTTTTAATTATTTATTTTGTTTTAGTAATTGGCGTTATATGGCATTTCACGTAGCTAAATTTAATTTTTTGAAGCCAACTTTAAGGGCCGATTATATGAGAGTTTTCAGCCCGGCTAACCGGGCTGAAAATTCAGCCCCCCTCGCCAGCCATCTCTTTGTAAAATTGAGTTTGCGATTACATGAGAAAGTTTCAGCACGGGCTGAAATTTCAGCCCTCCTTGAGCTGAGCTAGATTTGTCATGTAATCGCAATTTTTTCCAGTCCGGGCTGAGAATTTAGTTTGTGCACGCGCATATTGAGTACGGTTCGCGCCAAAACAGCTCAACACGAAGTTTGTCAAAGATGGCGGAGGCAAGTGAAAGCAGCAAAGAGCGCTTTCAATGGAAAACTAGAGATAAAAATGCGATAGCTTGGATATGTTTCCTTTTTCTTTGCCGTGATGATGCCAATATCATGTTATTTCTATGAGCAAACATCTTATACGTCATTATGAGCCCGTAAAGTTTAAAATTCAGAGCTAATAAGGCGCCGAATTGGAGAACATAAAAGGTCAACATCTTCCGCGCCATTTTGTGCGAAGCCTTTTCAAAGTTTTAAACTTCGAGCGATTTTGGCGCGAATTCAGTAGTTAATTCCAGCCCGGGCTGAAAACTCTCTTATAATCGGCCCATAAAAAGAATGATCTTATTATCTTTATTAATTTAGACAGTTGCATCCAAAAGAAACCTCCAAATGCCAATTTGAGCATCCAGGGCCCGCGCTAATTTCTTTGGCTGTTGCTCTGATTTCGTCTATTTTTGTAGTCTGCGTGCAGATTCGAAGAACTTTTGAAGAATTAAGTTGCCGTAATTTAGTGAATTTTCCAATCAAGCACATTCAAATCATACATCTCCAACATCACATTTTGGAAAGAGATTGATTTTATATTTTCTCAAAGAAAATATGTTTTTTAGTATTATATTTACAAGTAGGAGGACATTAAAATTTTTTGAATGCATTTTTTTTGCAAAACTGAGAAATTATTATGTTTTCGATTACTTGAAACTTGATGATTTTTTTGTTCAGAACCGATTTTTATTAAAAGATCTGTTGATAACTTTTAATAAAAATTATTGTGATCGTGTAAAAACTTTTAATAAAAATTAATGTTAAAACCCGTTCGTAATTCCCCATGACGAACAAAATTAAAAAAATTCCGGAATTACGAAAAAGAAAAAAATTCCGGAATTACGAAAAAAATTCAACATTTACAGAAAGAAACGAATACATTTTAGATCAGGGTTCCCTGTGCGTAATCATGGCAGAAATTAGAATTAACAAGAGATCTTCAAAGTTTGCTTACAAAAAGCTTTATGACTGTAATAAATGTCTCAATTTTGGTAAAAGTTATGAGTTCTTCTTTTATAGGTCACAATTATAGATCACATTTTTATTATCATCGTGATAATAACATTAACATTCTAATAAAAGCTACCACTTCATATTTGTAATTAACGCCAGAATACAAGAAAACGCCAGATCATTGTTTTGATTCAATCAAAAACGCCAACTTTTAATTATAAACTGATGATAAAATCTCGTTCTTTATTGTCAACCTAATTAACCCCCTGGGAAGCAAAGAATTTTAAGAATTGCGACAACAAATCCAATTTTGACTCAATGTGTCATACATCTCAATCTTGTACAGCACAAAGAGAGGCAAAATGAAAATTGTGGTTAGTAGCAGCCTAAATCGTAGAGGAAATGAGTCGGAAAGATGGAAAGAACGCATGCAAAGTACTTTATTGCGAAATAACCAAATGTATATCTTTCTGCTGAATCCAAAGCATAACGCATAACAAGCAAAATGAAAAACACAACGAATAACAAACTTTTTACTTGGCTGTTTGTAACAACCTTTGTAAAATAATGATTTGACTAATTCAGTTGCGCTCATTTTACTTCATTTAATATTTGCCAAGCTATAAAATGCTCTTATTGATAAATCATCCGAATATTTGTATTTGAAGTTATTTGATTTGTGTAAGTCTCACCTTTTTGGCGAGCGAATGAGATAATATTGAGACACCTCTGATTAGATCCTGTGGAGACGCTACGCTTACCGATGCAGCAACACAAATTTACTGTACTTGTTTTGGGGGTCGCGAAAATTGGCCCGCCCGTCCCTTCTTGCCTGGGCGCAGAACTACGCGTAGGTTAGACCCCTCCGCCCGAAACTTCAGAATGAAAAATTCTTTGTTTTTGTGTGTAACTTCGAATAATCGATAATGAAATAAAAATTTATAAAATGTAAAGTTACATAAATATTGAAGACAGAATAAAACGATGTTTTGGGATTTTATAACTTTTATCGGGGGCAAGCCCGAAACATCGTTCTATTCTGTTTTCAATATTCATGTAATTTTTCATTTTGAAAAAATTATATTTTTTTCAGAATGAGACTGTCTATCTTGAGGACCATGACACTTTGTTTGAAATTTTCATTGCTTGAACAGTGGCTTCGAAGTAATAAACCACACACAAAACCAACTGTGATTCGTGCAAATATGAAGTTATGGCATTGCAAGGCATTTGATTCCTGATGCTTGAAGGTAAAATTTAAATTACAGCTTTCACGCAGAAAATAATGGCGAACTTTCCTAATGATTAATTTATAATTATACTCAATCCGGAGACCGGGTCAAGGTATTACACTCAGCTTTATTATTAATTAGCCAACAAAATTGATAGTACAGTAGTAATAGACTAGAGACTAGGCTAGGCCGCCGATCGCGGCATTCTCACTTTGTAAGACTTTTTGTAAATTCGTGGTCAGTGAGTGAGCGGGAACAATCGTGGCGAGAGAACTTCGAACTTCCTGAAATGTGAAGACATCGCTGTGCCCACAGGGCGGAAATAAACACATTCTCGACCAGAACGCTGAGATTTTGGTCATGAGCGCTGCATGAATGTGAATTTTCATTTCTCAAATTTAGAAAATTGGATATCTTGTTGGTTGCTTGTCTTGATCAATTAACTTTGACTTGGTCGGTTGAGCTACATCGTAAGAAGAATAGATATTAAATTTGCTATCATAATACAAAACGAGTTTTGGGACGTTACTTTTTGTTTACTCGTTTTCTTGCGGTTACAGGGTGAAACAAATTTCACAATTCAGACATTCAAAAGGGAGAAGAGAAGCATTGCATGGATAAGTTTAAAATGTGAGAAATATCATATACAACAACACTCAGTCACAGAGAGATTTGGGCCTTTGAAAGATTTTATCGTTAAAAAGCCAGAGGATTGACCCATAACCTGTTTGCAAACATTATTGCATTAATGTAAAGAATTAGAGAAGTTCTGTCATTGGTCGAGGTCAATAGTGATGTCGAGAAATGTGAAAAAAGACAGCATGGGATCACGAGAAGCCATGGGAAAAACTGTGGTGAGTGTTAGGATTGGTCACTTCCCTTGCCTCTTTTATAAATTTGTTTTGTTTTTTTCTATTAATTGATATAGAAATACTGGTTTGATTGTTTTCAATAATTATAAGATTTTTGCGCCACCAAATTGCTTCCAAAAACCAGGCTTAATGACACCGTAAACATTTCGTGACCAAATTTGAAGTGTTGACACCAAGGCTTTCTCGTATGATTGAAGGACCACTGATCTCTTTGAATTTTTTTTGTAGAAAGATCGACTTTTTCCACAACAAGATAGGATAATTATTTTTTGAAGTGGAGGTTCCCAAGTGCAGTGGCTAAAATTATACATATTATTATTTTGAGAATGCAGGAGGATTTGTCTTTTATTAATCTTGTCTTTCACTGTAAGTATTTGTTGGAATTATATTAACCAGAAAAATGTTATCTAAGGGTGTGGCAAGAATTATCTTATCAAATTGATCAACCAGCACTGGAGCACAACTGTAAAATTTGTTTTAGTTTCCTATTTTATGTATCTTCTGCAAGGTGAGCAGATGTGCTTAGTTGGGTCATGAGAAATTACAGTAACTAATAACAAAAGGATTTACATTGGATGTAGCTCTTGATATTTTTTCTTTTATTGATTTTATTAAAAAGTTATGTTTTAATTGTTTTTATAAGTGCAACCTTCATAAGAAACACCAGGATGAGATTTGGGTCAAACGTTTTTGCTAACTTAAAAATTACTTATGTTGAGTTAAAAAAAAGATGTATGCGCTTAATGCTTTTGGAGCGCTTGACCTGAAATCACATTTAAAAAAAAATATTCTTAAGAATAACAAGGGGTAGCAAGTTTGTAAAAATCACTCCAGAAATAAGAATAAGTCAAGTCAAGAAATTGAAACTAGTTTACCATAAATGTGTACCGTAAATCCTCAAATTAGCCCCCCCCTTTGATTAAACCCCCACCCTCATATTTCATTAAGACTGCTATTTCACATTTTATTTGGCAAATTCTATCTATATTCAAGTATGTTGTTCTTTTCAATGAGTAGTTATCCTAATAGGGAAGAGTCCAACTTTGAATTAGCCCCCACCCAAAAAGGTTTGAAATCAATTGTAACACAAGGAGATATGGTATGCCAATCTTTGATAGGAGTAAATGGTAGTATATTGTCAAACTCTCTTTTTTCAAATCAATCTTTGGTTAGTGGGAGTAGGTTCATTAGTTTTATTACTGTCTGCAATTCCAAACCAGATATTTTTGATTTATTGTGATTATAGTTAATTGTTTATTGCTTTTTAATTAAAAAGAAGTACAGGGGGTATATATATCATGAAAAACTGTGCTGTTACCTTTTCAAGAAAGGAAGTTTTGTAGCTTTTCACCCAAATTTTACTGTTTCATTTTTAATTTTGTGCAAACAAATTAATGTTTTTTTTAGTGTTTTTTATTTCATGTCAATTTCAAATATAAAATTGCTTTTGTTTATTTTTTGTCACGATTTTTGTTGAAAACTGCATAATAAATCATACAAGTTACTTTTTTTTTAACTTTTTAGTCTCAACTGTTGTGAGAGATCAAAATTCAAATTCTTTAATAGTTCCATGACTATTTTTGAACAGGCATTTCTGAATTTTGTGGCTAAACTAAAATCAAAGAACAGGCCATTTATGGGTAGTAAAATTTGATAACCTATGTGAAAATCAGGAGATCTATTAAAAATCAATTTAAAATAACATGTTTTACACATAGGTTTAGATCAATGCGTTTTTTTAAACAACAAAATTGGGTCTTTGAAAATTTTTTTCAATCTCATTCTTGAATAACCACACTGTGACTAAATATGATCCATCAAATCTATAAGATCTCATTTATGCTGGAATTTCCTGAGATTTTTGTGCTGACATTGTTTTGAAAACATACACCTATGAAGAGAATTTGAAAACTTACACACCTATTGTTGGTGTGGCTAGGTTGAGTTAATAAGTTAGGAAATCCATAAAAAGAATCTTTGTTATATCTGTAATGCTTTTAGGAACTATTTGGATGATGAAAATTGAACATTTGTAGTGTCATTATTTTTGTATACCATACATGGAAAGTGTTTATAGGCTTAAATTACAACACAATAAAAAAGTATGGATGCTTAATCTTTAGTTTGAGTTCCAGCAAGCTGGATTTCATATGGTTCAACTTTTTAGCTCCCCCCTATCACTATTGTTTCCATCATTATCACCCCTCCCCCCCACTAGTTGGTATAAATTAGCTGCATGATATTGTTTTAATATTCGTTTTAGCTATGCTGTAAACCAATTTTAAAGAAAATGGATAAATTTTAAAAAAATGAAAAATCAGCATTGTTATTATTATGACAGAATTATTGTTATTATTATTATGACTCGAGACTCCTGTGCTGATAGCAAGCAATTTAACAAAACAGTTGATTGATTTTTTTAAATATTGTTAAAGTCTATTCTATTACTGCTGAAGTTTATTGAATATTATGCCCAGAGTTTCAAGGATCACATTCAATTGACACATTTCCTTTGTTACCAAATTGTTTTCAATATAAACAAGAGGAACCATGAATGATGCATCTTTACTCTGTTAGTGTTGTTTAATGTTGTTATGCTTTCGGTGAATGAAAAACATTTCTTCAAGTTGTGGTTTTTTTGGGGATTGTGAGGAGTGTGGGTCATTTGCAATTTCTTTCAGAAGTTCAATCTTTAATTTTGTTGTTATTTTGATTCTAAATGAAAATGTGCTTTTTATCATTCATTTTAACGTTGTTTTGGTTAAATTTGATAAATAGAGAAAAATCGAGGCTTTGGAATTGCGCATTTCTAAATAGGAAATCAAGCTTAAACCCCGTTTCTAAAAGTTTTATTAAATTTTTTGTTGTTCTGTATTGTTATGAGAATCAATAGAGAAATATAATCTCTTGAAATATCCCTAGAAATATTTAGTGTTTAGTTTCTTGTAATGCACTGTATTTAGTGTTTATTGGCATTGTGGACGACGTAATTTATCTTTGGGATAGTTGTAGTTCTTCTTACTTATGCAGGGTAAATTTGAATTATGTTGACTGGTTGCAAAGTTTTGGAAGCAACCATCAGAATCGTTTTGTATTTCTTTTATTTTTTTCTTTTACAACAGTTTTTCTTTCGAACCTGTGTTTTCATAAAAGTTGGTAGGTAACTTTTCAAAATGCATGGGGAATGTATACCACCTGGTGCGATGTTTTTCAAAATTCTGAATCCCATTCCACGCTTTGTTACATTTCATCACCCTGTCAATGGGTTTATTCGTGCTATTTTTCAACTCCCGAACTCTGATTTTTGTATACTGCAGTTCTAAAATACGTGAAAGACTTCTGCATTACTTTATCGGCATTGGCATTTTGAAATGAAACAGGCTTGTGAAATTATAGACACGTTTCATGGAAAAACGAGAAGGAGCTGCAAGACAGAATTTATTTGGCACATGCTGGCATGCAAATCTTATTTTTTGAGGTGCTGATAATTAGTTTATTTTTATTTTTATTCTTTTGTGCCGACTATGTCGATGATGTGTTATGTCATCTGAAAATAATTGTTTAGTTGATCCGACTGTACATGATTTGCAGAGGTTTTTTATTTCTGTCGACTTTTGATTCGCAGTCAAAATGCCTAAAATCGATATGTTGCCATTTTTGAAGATATACAGGAAAGTCAAGCCATCCAAAAAGGTATTTCAGAATATTTCTTTGAATCATGATTGTCTCGCTTCTTCGCTTTTTTAGACTGGGACTTTCGCATTCGTGTAGCTGTTTTTCATTTAGGGCGACAGAAAGCTTCTTATGTCAGCACTGCGCCAGTGTGGGCGAGTTTTTATTGTGTAGCAACGGCATAATAATTTACCGTGATGTCAATGGCAGGAATAATTACGAGAAGGTCGAAGTAGAGTTTTGATTTTAAAGTGTTGATCATTTATTGGGCGGGGCAAAAGAAATACTGGAGTGGTTGTTTGATTGAACCCCTCGTTTAGTCATGTGGTGGATCCTCTTGTGCTATTCGTGATATGTGACATGTTTGATTTATGAATGCTAATTTTTTATGAACTAGACTAGCGTGGAAATTGTTCATACGTGTTTGCTCCTGCTCCAGTCCTGCTCCTCTACACTACTGCACACCGACGTGATGCCTCTTAACTTAGTTAACAAAACAAAAAGTTTTAGAAGCGCACAATAGGTTTCAAGTTATTGCTCGTTGACCGTTTCCTGTTTAGTTACCATTTTATGGCCGTTTTTAGTGTTAATAACCTCTGCGAAGGATGGTGATATTGTGGATGAAATATGTCATCAGTGGAAAGTAGCAAGTCAGCTCCATGTGTGGTTCTTTCTGAAGACATTTTGTTTGTTCTGATTTGCTTGTCATAACATGTTTTGCAACAATGTCACGTTGGAATATTAGCCTTGAAGCCAACATTTCAGAATTTAAGATTTTAATGCGTCACTCATGACGATGCCAACTATTTGAAAATATTTCCACAGTCTGTATAGTGTTCTTGTTCATCATTCAGTTATTTCTTTAAAGTTCCGTTTCTATTGCTTGATGCATGTCAACTGTTAAATCGAAACAATTTCTAAAGGTTCTTCACTTGATTTTCCATTACTTTACTTGTAACAACAAATTTTAACCATTTACACAGAGAGCATCAGTCCTTTTTCTACTTTCCACTTACAGGCTACTAGAATTTTCAAGACCCCCACTTTTTCCTACATCCCATCACCATCACCACCACACTCTCAAGGATAACATTTTTTCAACCAAGTTTTAGCGCTTTTTATTTTTAATATCCTTCACACTTTTTATTGCATAGCTCGTCAAAAACTTGTTTTGACTTGACCTGTCTTACTTCAGTTTTCTTCTGACTATTTATAGGTTTTATGCAAGATCAATTAAATTATTGATTCATTTTTTACAATTAATTTGATGAAATGTTTGATGTTAATTTCACAAGTTTTTATTTTATTTTAATCACCCTTGCCTGATAAAAATTATGCCCACGAATTGGCAACTCAATTTCATGGTTGTCGTATTCAGTGGCGCCATTGCTTCGCGCGCTTGGTTGCTTTTACTCGCACGCTTTCATATTCCTTGTCCTCAAACCAAGTATGTTTTCTTCGAACTTTACCTGCTACTAATTCTTGCATTAAACGAATGTTCTTCGTGAGTCCAAAACTCAGGTAGGCCTAAGTAACAATGTATTGAAGTAATTGTGCATTTGTTTCTTTATTTCATGTCACGTAAAACAATTTGTACAGATTCAGCTATTTTGTCAAGTGTATATTTTTTTATTAATAATTGGCAACCTATGAATTGGTTGCCTCATGTTGGAATATGTATTTCATCAATTGTTGGTTTGTTGCTTGTTGTGGTAGGAACAGGAGTAGGGTTTTTTCCATTTCCTTATTTAATGTTAATCAACAAATATAGCTTTAACTAGCTAATTAACACTAACGTAACTTGCTCGGGTAGGAACAGGAGTAGGGTAGGCTTGCCCCAGGCCTATTTTGTTTCGTTAATCAGTAAAAAATATGTAGCTACGGAGGAAAATACCGTGCAGAGGAGAGAATGGACTTCGAGCAAGTCTAGAGTAGGGAGGATTTAAAAATGCTAAATGTGCTCTAAATAGATGTTGTTCAACGGTATGCAAGAACTGTGATGATCTGCGTCCGACACATATACAAATATTTCATGTGGATAAGTTTACCCTGCAGTGTTTACTGAGAGCTGAACGTATGAAGGTTATATCTAATCATTAATAAAATACATATAAGTAGCACTCTAGCACATGCATCTTCGGGCACATTGATTGCTCTACAATGTAGTCGTATTTTTGATTTTGCTGTAATGCTCTCTTCAATACCACATGTGTAATTCTGTGCTGTAGTACTGTATTCTGTCTTCGAAACAACTGCTTCACAACACGATGGATTTTTGCTTTTCAATGTCCGTCTTCAAACTACCATTTCTGTTACTTCTGAAAAATACTTCTTATAAGGTTCTTAAACATTTCTCACGGTTCTTCCTCGTTTGGTCGTTTATAAATTATAATAATTTATTATTCGCCCAATGGGAAAATCATTTTCGGATTTATGAACCGAAATTTTGTTCATTATTCACAAACATTGTACAACTTAACCCACGAAAAATTTCAAAGATCAACTCTTCACTGCACATATGAGAGGAGATTGAGCTCACTGATAGTTTTTTTTATCGCCATGGTCGTTTTAATGCTAGTCATGAAAACATTTAAGGGTAAAACTTGATGCTCTATTGTTCATAATTCCTCATGTTCCACTATTCCACTAGCCTGTGCTCCAGACCTCCGACGACAAACACTATTTCCACAGGGAGCCCACATGGAGCAACAGTGTGTACAGTGCAGTATTTATTTCCATTCTCCTATATTTTTAATGGGACACTGTCACTCCCTGGTTTATTTTCAATTAACTGGCAAATCTGATCTAATTTCCATTTTGCAGGGGGTACTAAATACACATATAAACCAAAGTATATCTGAAATTGGGATTGCGTAAAAATATGAAATAAATATAAAGCTCTGTTCGGTTTTACCTCCTGCAAATTCGACGTTTTACGTTGTTTAGCAATCTGCTATTATGCTCTTCCCAGAATTGAGAGGGTTAACATATTTTCTGATGCAATGCAAAAATGTTTAACAAGGCGTTTTGTGTCAAGTTATGAAACAGATCACTGTTTTGTTCGTTAATTATGGCTTCCCTGTGAGTGTAGTGCAACCACTGTGAGCGCAACTGAAAGAAATCAGGTCAAGAGGTGTTGTCCTTTGTTGAACTAAAAATTAACCCAAATTGTTATGCAAAAGTAAGGCGTTTCAAGTTATGCCCTTTCGGGTGACTATTGTCATTGACAGAATGTATTTGGCGTAGACAGACAGTCGAAAAGCTACATAAGTTTGGTTTCTGTTGATATGATTCTTGCATTTGCACGTATTTTCGATCAGTTGAGAGACAGATAACAAATTGCTGTTCACCAAATTGTTGCTTAATTGTAAGTTTGTTTTGGTTTTTTGTGTGAGTAAAATATTTTCTTTGCCTTTTTTATTTGTTTGTGTTTGGTTCGAAAAGTTTTTATCAGTAATCAGATCTTCTTTCCATAATTTCAGGAAATTTTTATCAGTAATCAGATCTTCTTTCCATAATTTCAAGAAATTTTCCCAATGACCAATTCTGAAGCAAATAAACTCTTGCCAGAAGACTAGAAAGCTTGAGCCTGGGTTGGGGGAAATCTTCCCACAATTTTCCGAGATTGGAGAACCTTTTCCTTGGGCAATCCTAGGTAATATAGAAGAATGTACACTAAAATTGCAACAGGTATGATACACAGATACACATACAAACCAAAATAAATTTGAAATTGGAATTGCTTGAAAATCTGAAATAAATATAAAGCTCTGTTCGGTTTTACCTCTTGAAAATAAGACGTTTTACGTTGTTTAGCAAACGGCTATCATTTTAAAGATCAGATCACTAAAATGGTCACAGGCATGATACACAGATGCAGAGCGCCAGAATTGTGATGGGGGGTAGCAAAGGTGCTCTTTTTAACAAAAGTGCTGCTATATTTTATGTCGCAACTATTTTTTGTTAACATTTAAACCCACTTAGCCACTAAAACTCCGTTTTGAAATAAATACGCGGTTGTCCTACTCTGGTAAATTAGGATAGGGTTGGTCAGGCTGGGGTACAAAACATAAGCCCAATAAATATTTTATTGTGTAAAAATAGACATTTACATGTGACCGTGTGACCATGTGACCGTAAAATGACCGTCACATGGTCACGTAAAATGGTTCAAAGCGACCCTGAATCTTTTTGGATGACTTGGCTTAAAGTCGTAAATGTTACTGACCGTCTGGGAATTATTTTTTTTGGTATTGGGGATTTCAGCTGCCCTGTTTTGGGGATTGCTATATAATTGTCTGTATACCATTAACGGCCATAAACCTATTTTAAATTATTTTTTGCGGTTGAGTTTAAGAACATCACTCATTGAATCTGAAATCATATTTTGACAGGGATTTAGAAGCTTTGGGGATTTGGTTTGTATATTGTTTTAAAAACCGTAAACTGCAGTTTAATAAAATAAGACACGATTTGGGGTCTGTATCATTGATAAAGATATTGATAATAATTATAAAATAATAATGGCAATAACAATATATTTATATCATGAATGTATGATGAACGTATATATAATAAATGTTTATTATAAATGTTTGATGACTATTTAATGAATGTACTTTCTGGAATGCCTGTATTTTCTTTTAAAATTGTACCATTGTTTTATGACAAGTACATTTTATTGGAAGGAGAATTAAATACATACAAATATTCGTACTTACCTAGAAAACTAGTCTTAACAATCCTGACATTGTGTTGATTTTTATTGTTGGTGTTGTTGTTGTTGTTGTTTTTTTTTTGTCGTTCCAATCCCACGTGATTGTGTCGTCCCAATAACAGAGCTGGATTTCAAATATTTGAATTTCCGTTAGTTGTTGTGGGGGTAATCAGTATTTGTGAAACCTAGTGGCCAATGGAAGTCGTTAGCTTTTAGAGTGAGTTGTTCCGAGAAGATCTGAATAAATTTCGGAAGATATTTTCTCAATGTTGAGAGATTTATAATTCAAGTTTTCAGAACTGTTGTACTATTATACTACTAACTTTACACTATTAGTTTAACTGACAGATCTTTATAAAACCTGCTGAAAGCAATCTAAAGTCACAAGAAAGTTTCCTAATAACATATTTGAATGAAGAAATAGACAGAGCTTCCCTCCAGTAGACACTCATTCCAAAATTTATATGCTGTATATAAAATTTATATGCTGTATATAAAATTTATATGCTGTATATTATTTTTCTTACTTTTTTCTTTTTTTACACATTTTATAAAAATCGTCCCAAAATTACAGAAAAAAGTCCCAAATTTCACGGAAAACTATCCCAATATTTTGCATTCCAAAAGTTTGGTATTTAATGTATTTTACTTATGTATACGAACACTGTACCAATCAACAAACAGTTCGAAAATAGTACATTTTGTTACTGCACACTGGCCTTCAAGAAGCTGGTTTTTATTACTTCTTACTTTGTATCTCATCAACGTGTTGATATTATACAGTGTATCGTATTCTTTTGTTCTATTGTACGCTGATAACCTCATTAGTATCTAAGAAGATATCATGATTGTGAATTATAGAGTGTATAAATACTTTTCGGCTCATTATTTGATTTGAAGCAAGATAAAATCATTCCTGAAGACACATTCGTTTAAAATCAGAGTTTCGTTCATCATAAATTCATTTTACTGTCCATTAAAACAGATCACTGTAAAACCTTTAGTCCATAAAACCATTATTTCCAAAGCATTGTTGCCATAGGAAAGATTCCATTCACCACTGTGTGAATGATGAATGATGATAAGAGGAATCCATAATTGGGTTTGAAGGTATCATTAAGGAAATCAATGCAATCGTAACTTTCAATTGTACGGAAGATCAACGTTACTTTGTTGAAAGAAAAAGACGAAACACGTAAAACAGTTTTAGTTTGTTCAGATAAGCTGTATTACTGCTGGCAAGAACTCATTCATACGTATGTAGTAATGTCAAGAATGATATTTAGTTTTTTATTTTTATTATCCTTTAGGATTGTTACATTTTAAGTCAAGTTTTGTTATTAACATCACTAAATTTTGTTAACGAATCACTAATAAGTTTGATTTGTAAACCCAAGCTTAAACATCAATAGAATTATGCAATGTTTATTTTATTACACATACTGTAAACCTCCGATTATAAGCCTCCCCCGGACATAAGCCCCCCCCGGACATAAGCCCCCTGTCACGTAATATCATTGCTTTTATATTGTTCTAAGGCTCAATTTGCCTTTGAAATTGTATAGGCCCAGGGCTTACATTCGGAGGTATACATTATTTACATGGTACAGGCATACCCATCAAATTGTTTAATCTTGAATTATTAAAGTATGATGTTAAATTGATATCATTGTTCTTTGATGTTATGTTTTGAGCTACGAGTATGGGTTATGTGCGACTTAACTGCAAGAGTGCACATGCAACGAGGATTGGATAATATATTATTTAATTCACCAGTCGATTTGTTCACATATTGAAAATACCCAATCGATTTGCAGGATTGATGTTCATGTGACAAAACTTCTGTGTTGTGATTGGCTAATCTCAAAATTTAAACAAACTCACAGGAAGATCAAATTTATAATTCTTCTTTGTTCATGCAACGCTATTTCATTTTAATTTTTGTTAGGCCTTGGTGCTGCCATTTGAATGCATTACTTTTTTTTGTTAATAAGGACGATCGTCTATAGATGTTCACTTGAGTGTATTTACCGCTGTTTTTCTATGATTGAATTTACGATTGCTTCATTCATAAATTTATTATTTTTACATTGTTAGACCCATTCGAGCACGAGCATCAAATCACGAAACTGGAATGGGCCAAGAACGATAACTGTACCTCGTGACCACGATGGTTATGGATTTACGTTGAGATATTTCGTGGTATATCCACCACCTTCTGTTTTTAAAGGGGTGAGTTTATTATTGTTGTTATTATTGTGAATTTGATTGCAATCCGCAATCCTTTTACGCCCGGTTTTATTTATAATTAACTGGCAAATCCTATCTAAATTTCATTTTGCCGGGGGTAGCACATACAAACCAACCAAATTCAGAGGATAAACCAGCGTTGAAATATCTAAAAATTAACAGGGAGTTTGTTTTTCTCCTGAAAATACGACGTTTTGCGTTGCTGAGCAATGGGCCACTTGGCCTCATTCTGGGTGAAAGGATTTGATTTATAATCACTCAGTCGACGTTTTGCTATTGTTTTAAAAAAGTGAAAGTGCTGCTTATTCTTGAAAACATGCTGAAACCGATGAAAACATGTTCTTATGCCGATCAATCTTTTCTACTTTTTTGATCGACGTGTTCAACTTATTCCTGTAAGCAGTTATAGCTCGTTATAAAATTGGTTTGTTTTCATCACCAAGGCAGTCTCCAAACACAATATTTGGAGTGATAAATCTAACTCTAATTCGTCTACTTTAAGTCTATTTTGTCTGTTTTTTTTTACTTCTGTTTTAGCCAAGGAATTGCTTTTGAAGGTGTTTGTCGAAATTTCCATTCATGTAGCTCATTTAGAAAAAAACTTTGCAAGTGTGTATTAAGTTGTATCGTCTGTAGTCCATACCATCTAGCTTGGACAGGGGGGAGTGTCCGAGGAAATCTTGAGCTGACCCAAAAATATAATGGAAAGAAAACGCATACCCAACAATGATGCAATTTTGCTGCCTTATAATATCTTTTTATTAACATTTCTATGCTATTTCTAAATAAATGTACGAAAAATATAAGATTTCCAATTTTATAGAGCCAGTAATATATTTATGGAATCGAAATCCCAGACCGAAAAATGTGGAAAACGCCTCCCTACCCAAGTCAAGTGGTACTGTCCCCCGAAGTGCCCTTCTTACTGAAATTCAGATTACGTTAAGGGACAATAAATTAACATCGAACAAAAGCGGCGGCAAAAGTTCTCTAAAGTGAAATAATTTATGTTGTCTGGACGGCTTTTTTCATTGGCCGATACTTGCTTGCTTGTTCTGCTTTTATTGGCGTTTAAGGAAGAAGATGGTACGCCAATATGAGTTCCAATATGACTTTCATTGGAATCCATTGGAATCCGGTGTCTGGTAAAACTGATGCTTCGTGGTAAAAACATCATTGACGAAGTTTTGAGGATGGACGAATGAGGTCATGGAATTATTTCTTTACTTCGAAAAACTCATTACAATATGAGTCAACAAATTATTACTTTTACAAAATTATGCATTTTGCCATTTTGTTTCCATCATGCACTTGCTGCATCATTTCGAGATTTGTTTCAGCCATCGATCCATTAAATCTTTCCATCGAAACATCTTGCTAGAAAAGATACACTGACAGATAATGCAGACTTCATCTGAAAAATTTCTCTTCAAGAGATATTATGATGCAAGAAAACTTACTTCCTCAGGTTACTTTTACGAACTTGGAGATGTTGTATTTGTGATAAACGAATGTTCAATTTTTGTGTATCTGTCTGGATTTACTATACATATGCCCACATAGATATATATCTTTTATATGTTCCATTACAAATTTACAACACATGATCTATCATGATACTAATAGCGCTACCTACAAACTACTTTACCATACTACACATGATAGCTACCACGAGGAGCAAAAGACTATGTCTGCCCCGTCGCCATAACATAGAAATGCAAAACTACATAAAAGTACACTTAAGTAACTATGTAGGCCGACCGCCATAGGTCTTAGGCAACCCGAAGGCTCCTTTTACGTTTGCTACTACCCAAGGTGGGTAGGGGAGGGCGGCACTCCATTTACTAGCTTGATAACCACTTACCCTAGTTGAGCTGATACTCATTTACCGACCTTCAAAGGATAGACAGCTGAGTTGGCTGCGGTGTTCGTAGTTAGAAGTTCCGACAACCAGTCCCGAACCCACGCTCTCACGTAACTACTACAAACAAACAAACACATAATATACGAGATCGGATTCGGATCTGTTACACTCATAAGTAAGCTGTGTTAGATCGTTATTTGGAAGGTTAATATATCCAAATGACCATCATACTATAGCAAGGACTCCAGCGAGAAGAGCATGCCGCTGAGCGTCATAGGAAAATCGTTGAGCCTATATACGATCAATGTCCTTGAGAAAATCCTGTGCAGGTTACCAATGTCAGCAACAGCTGTCAACATTAAAGGATTAAACTTGTTAAATTTTGGTTCAAGTTCTTGCAATTTGTGGCTATTTGTTTTGTGTTATCTGCAGTGTGTTTTAAGCCTTTACTTATTTTTCCTTATCAGGATTTACTTAACCTTTTCAACCTGGGAATCATTCTAAAAAACGTAAAACGTCATAGTTTGAAGAATTAAATGCAGACAAAATTTTATGTTAGTTTCAGATTTTTAAATGAAAGTTGATCCGCAGCTAATTCTTGCAAAATAAAACTTCGATAGGTTTTGCCAATTAATTGGAAATTAATCCCGTAGTGAAAGAAATCGTCGGTCTTTTAGAGAAACTAAAAGTCATTGAAATTATTTTCAATAACAAAGTAATATTAGTTAGTCTGTCTTTTGAGTTGATATTTAGATTTAAAGGTATACTGCGGCAGCTCTCTATCAAGGGCTCCGGTCATTAGTCTCGTTTGCTAACTTAATCGAAGAGTGATATTCGCAGGTCAGACTCTTTATATCAAAATTACACTTTAAAAAATCGTTTTAGAAGCTTATATTAAGAAAAGAGTTTTAATCAAAGGTTGTGCATTATGGAGGTTACTCAAAGGAGAACTTGAATTTGAAGCTAGTGGTTGAATGTTTCAAGACTATTTTGTTAAAGCTCAATTTATATTCTTTGAAGACTATTTTGTTGTTTCAAAAACGTATGAAATGTTTCAAGACTGTTTCATTAAATGTTTCAAGATTGTGTTATTTAGACCAAACGTTATGCTGATTTGTGAAAAATTATTAAAGGAAACAAGAGTTTTTAAAATGCTGAAAGTTTTTAGTTTTCATCAAGACATGGCAGGTAGAATTTTCACAATAAAAGTACTTTAAACTGCGAACACACTTAATATTAAGAGATCTAACTGTAATTGGAAAGCATGGCCAGTCTGGCTGTTAAGGGAGCATTAGAATATTTTTCTAAATGCTACTTTTTTATTAATAATTTCTATATTGCTGGCCAGAACGCTGTTGATCATAAAATGGTTACACTATGAAAGAACAGTGTAACAATGCATTTGTGCGCGTTTTTTTTTATAAGAACAACCTTTTAAAGGAACGCCAGTCTAAGATTTTGATCTCAGAAAATACTTTAAGTGCCAAAAAGGATGCAGGCGTTGAGCACTTGACCTGAAACACACTTTTAAGTTGTCTTTGAGAAGGGTGGGGATGGCAGTCCGAAAATATAATCAATCCAAGCTGAATCCGAAGCAGCTGTTTTATTAAAACTAAAAATGTGTATATCTTAAACGTGTCTATTAACGCGTATATTTCTACTTAACTTTTTAATAGGCCTACTGCTTGAAGACAACTTTTCGATGCTATTCTTCACATTAGAGTCATATCTGACTTTGCTTTTCCGTTTTGTTTATGATAAATTCCATTTCTCAAATCGTTTGTGTTCTTATGAATTGATTACGTAGGTAATAGATATAGAAATTAAATCACAAATTATTTTTAAGTATATATTGATTTTGAAAGGAGCCTTTTAAGTTGATGTTGATGGATATCTAAACATGCTATTCTTATAACAATATTTCTGTTAATTTTTCAACAGGACGACGATGATCAAGAAAGTTACTGGAGTGATTTCGAAACTAATGACGAAGAAGTGACCGAGAAAAGGCCAGAACCACTTGATACATTTTTTGTTAAAAACGTTGCCCCGGCTGGAGCTGCAGATGCTGCTGGCTTGTGTGAAGGTGTGTAGATGTGCAGTTTATTTAATTTATAGAATTTGGTTGACTTCGCAAACCAGGAAATAGATCAGTATAGCAAGTCTTGTTCGTGTATACTTGAAGGCTATGTTGGTTCAAACGAATAAGTTATAAGTATAGTATGACTGCCAAGTTCTTGATAGTCAAACAAAAGTTAACAATATTTAGGGTATCTCAAAAATCACTGATAATATTTGGGATTACCAAACAATTGGCTCAATATTTGGCGGTCAGCTAGAAAACGTTGGCATGGACCCCCGTATTGAAATATAGGAAATACCACAGTCATCACAGTCATCAGTTCAATCACAGTTCACGATTATTAGAGAATCATCAGTTCAATCACAATCATCAGTTCAATCACAATTCACGATGATTAGTGAGTTATTTTTATGTCTTGGTTGAAAAACATGATGCAACAATAAATTTAGTAGGAGGAGCAAGTAGGTCGATACCTTTCCATAAACCTTTTTTATACTTTCCCATAAAACCTTTTGAACCTTCTCAGAAACCTTAGATCCTGCTTAATGTGATTAAGTATACTGCATTTTAGAATGCTTAAACAAAGTTATTTTTTCTTGTTCATGCTTGATAAAACGAGATGACATGTTTTTAAAAAATTAAGGTTAGGTTTTCCAAGCGTTTAATCTTTATTAAACACTGCCTCAGGGCCAATCTCAGTCGTCATCATAATAGCAGTATTATTTTGCAAAATTCGCAAAAATTACGAAAACAGTGAGGAACTTCCAGCCTCAACTTGAAGCTAAGGTTCCTCATAAAAACGTGTATTTTAATTTATATTCATGTAAATGCTAAACAGGCTTACTCCTGGATAAAAACGTAGCAAAGTACAATAGACCTATTCAACTATGGTTTGTCCACACCCAATTCAAGTCATATGACCAATCTCTCGATAAAATATCTTTTGATTTTGCCATAAGAACTCGTGCTTTCAATGCACGAAGTATTGAATACTAAAAGTTCCCAAGGGTTTGGTCACATGACTTGAATTGGGTGTAAACACGCCTAGTTAAATAAGTCAAGAGATAATGCATAAAAAGAGTTAGAGATTTCTCATATCAATCACTGCTCATTTTTTAGATGAAATTTCTTTAAAGCTAATCAGAACTCGTATGTATACATTGTCTGTGAAAAGTATTTACGGCAATTAGGTGTGCAGATGTTTAAAACACAGCTTGAAAGTACTTTTAAGGTGATTTAGAAGCGTAGGGGGGGGGGGGGGTTACAAAATTCACAAAAAAATCATGAGATAATGCATAAGGAATTTCAACGATTTTTTAATGGTCGTTATATCTAGTTTATGTCGAATTTTATGATATGACATTTATTCATACTTGATGACACCTTAATTAAGTTTTAGTCCCACCTTTAAGAAACTTGTTTTTCGACCTCAGGCTATTGTTCTCCATTAATTAACCTTTCGTTTTTCTATTGTTCTGGTCAGAGTTCTGGGCTGAGTTTCTTACAAAGTGTGGTTTCTTAAAGGTGGGACTTGCGGTCTTAAAGGTGGGACTTTACTGTATGATAATTACCAAACCGCTCATAAATAAGATAGGAACGAAAATCTAAAATGTACAGTGTAATATTTTGTTAAGCCAAATTTCTCTTAAAAGAACAGTGTTATCGTGGGCGATTTTCCAGGCTTTGCTTTTGAAAGTTCCCTGGTCGATGTTGTGGCTAAATGGGGCGGGATGTAGTCAATTGCTCTGTTTTAGTGGCTTTGCCTTCAATTTGTCATTGTTAAGGTTATTGTTTTCGAAGACATCACAAATTGATTCGTAAAATGTATGATTGCCTGATGTTAACAAATGTATTCATCATGCATGCCAAAAAACAAAGAATTAATGGCTCGAAAAACGTTTTCAAAGGCATTTGATTTGGATACTTCGGTATTTTTTTTACCACAGGACTTAAAACGAAGCGTAAAGAGGACTAAGTTCTAATACATTTACACGAGACAGTAAGGCAAAAATGTTCTAAATAGCTTCTCGTTTCCAGTATATCCTCAATTTATTCATATGTGTAATATTGTTTGTAGGTGATCGTATTGTTTCTATAAATGGTAATCTGATTGGAGGAAAATCGTACAAGGATGTTGTTGATTTGATTCAAAATTGGTATGTGCAATTTGTTGTTTTGAATTTTGAAAGTATCCATTATTGAGGTACTTGTTACGACTCATTTTGAACACATATCTTCATGTTAATGTGAACAATTTACTTTCTTGTTAGTTAATCGGGCTGTTTAATAAAATTTAAATGTTCATGCGTCAAAGGTTGCATCAGAAGTTTATGTTTAGAAATGTTTCGTAAAGTGAATGTATTTCAGTGTTGCCTTAAGAAATTAAATTATTGATCTTGTTTAAGTCAGGTGACTTTATGTTGCATTATTTCTTGGTCGTTCCAATGCTAAATTTTTAACTGTTTCATTGTGTGGTTGCATTCAACTTGATTAAGTGGATTTTGTGGATATTAGGTTAGTTTGAATGGCTTTTACGATCATGAAAGTAGGACTTGTTGCATTGTTGTATGCGCTGTGTTGAAGAAGTTGGAAACTCAGTACGTCAACTTTAAGCTTCTTATTTGAAGTTACGTAAGCGGGGTTTCTTTTTTCTTTTTTAAACTTTTCAATGCGGATATGTATCATTATTATTTGTGATTAAAAACAAGATATAATTTCTATAGGTTTTTGTAATATGCTCTTTGGTAAGTTAATCACTTGATGCGTCATGCTACAATGTTTTAAAACTTGCTACAGAGAATCATGGAGAAAGAAGTGTAAAGCTTGAACTACGAAACTATAACGTTGCTTTGATCGTTTCCCCCAGCTAACCAACCAGACTTTTCGATTTGAAATTATAGGAGGAAAGCTTCAAGTTATCTAGGAAGAACTTTGATGACGGGAAAGACTTTCGAAATGAAAAGCCCACTTGTTGTCTATCGCAGTTCAGGATACCTACACTTTTCTTCGTCTATGACGTATTTAGTTGTAACGTAGTTTAATTGAAATGACAACAGCTAAGGGACGAGTTCTTATCTTCGTTTAGTCACTTTTTGTTCAGGATTATTATTTTCCAATATATAGATTTCGTATTGATTGGGTCTTATGTTACTACACTTCCATGTGTGGGTGTGTTTAATTTTTTCACAACCGTTACGTTGTCGAGATAATCTGTCTTTTCACGCGTGATGTCATATTTTGTTAAAGTTTTATCCTGAAATTTTGTGTCGAAGAGTATCTCAAGGAATAGATAGCACATATGATTCGAGTTAATTACCTTTTCGTATAAGGCCTTTGATACATTGAAATTTATTTCTATCGCACAATATCAGTGACCTCCTCTAGGCACAAAAGGGTCATCAATAGAAATCAACTGTAATCCAGAGATGTGACAGTCTTGTCTTGCCCTATGACTTTGTCGACGTTGTGAAATCCGCACTTTGAGTTCTTGTGAGGCGCTCATATTGGAGCTTGGAGGGCGTGCAAATGCTAATTGGCAATAATCTCTGGGTGTACGTTGGACCACGAAACGTCCTTGCAAATTTTAATTTATTGTTTAATTTTATACTGGTAACTTACCACATACGAAAGCACCATTAGATTACAACTAAAACAATAAATTAAATAAAACCAAAATGATAATAACAATGAATCTAAACAAAGCACAACACAAGTGTATCAATGATGTTATATCATTGGGGAGTCACCATGGCAATTCAATGTTTACCCCCAGTGATGTCACCAGGCGGTGGACTTTCCAACTTTTTTCAGGTCGGTATTTATCGTTAAACTGAAAATGGTTGGCTATACCTCTAGGCAATTTATTCTTTATTTAGTTTACCCCACTTTTCATGGGTTGGCTACGCCCCTGGTTTACCCCCTTCCCTCCTTTTGAGATGTAATTTCTTTGGCGTCTCTGCTTATTACTTTAGTTATGGTGTTTGATCATTATTTTGCTTAATGTGTAAAAGGCGTAACATGTAATTGACATTGCTTTGTTTAGGATTTACAAAGCAGCGAGAAAGTGACCTATTTCTTTGGGCACATGTCTTGGATGGAGGATACCTGCAGTTTAATCAAATATATCTTAATCTGAATTTGAACATGCTCTTGACGCAGATTTTGCATTCTGTTGTGATATTTTCTGTGCACACCGAGGAAAGCCTTATCTTGTAAACACAAGGGCTTTCCGCTTTTGATTTTTGATTAAATTTTGCAATTGTTTGCTAAACCAATTGTTCGTGAATTCTGTTATCTTTCCTTGAAAGCAAATACAACAATACATTGAATAATAACGATAGATTCCTGGATAAGATTATTCGATTTAGTTTAATATACCTAACCAAGCATGCTAAACTTACCCAGACTGCATATATGATGGCATAACGGTTTGTAGGGTGTGCAAAGCAGAGCTGACAACTCACACGGAGATTCAAAGGAACAAAATCTGCTTGATTACAAGAAAATTTGCTTTCGAAGCTGTAAGACTTTTTAAAAGTATTCTTTTGGATTATTTAGTTTTTAATATATTATGTAGAATGGGCCACAAAAGGGCTCTCGCGTTGAAAGGTGATGCAAACGAGATTTACTCTGGGGCTTGTATTTGTTTAGTATAGTAATTTAGTAAAGGCCACGATGACAGTGCTGCACTGCACGTCGGATCTGTTTAGATGCTTGCGGCGATGTAAGTTTAAATAATATTGAGTAGTAACTCGTGAAAAAAGACAAACGAATTAATTTAGTTTTGTTTTTGTTGCAGTGTGGAACAAAAAACCGCGCGTCTTGTTGGAAATTTTGTCATTCTATTAGACCTTTTTTCATTGTCGTTGAAACATTCAGTGTTAGTTTTCAATGTTTTCAAGATTTTTTATAAGAAACTGCACAAAAAATAATCGTGTCATTGCTAAATGTTTATGAAATGTCAGCACTACATTTTAGATATCCAGTATTTTTTTAATGCAACTGCAACCATTCATGAGAAGAAAAAATGTGTCAAGAAATTTAGTTTTAAGGAACTTTAGAAATCAAGTTATTTTTTCTTCTTCAAAATTTAGGCACCAGTCAACAAACGTTTTTGTACCAAAGCATTGGCAATTTTTCTGAAGAATAAATAAACTTCATGAACCAGTTGAAGTTTCGTTTAGAAAAATTGATACGTGGTTACATTTAGATTCGCATTTAGGATATATATAGTCAAAGTTTTGGAACCCAACCCCCCCACCCCATGCAGTTTTGAACTTTGACTCTCACCCCTAAGTTTGCACAGCAAATTGAACTTTCGATTTTTATGATTTTTGGCAAAATTGAACACCTATGTAGCCTACGCCGGAGATATCCGGCGTGGATTTACGATATTTTATTGTTCTTGTATTGTCTTGGTGTAAATATCCGGCGTGGACTTTACATGGAATCCACTCTGGTGAACACCAAGATAATTTTTAAATTCTGTTCAATATGATAAAAATTAAATGACGATATCAACCGTAACTTTGAAAGTGAACTCATTGTCGCAACTAAATTAACGAAAACGATATATTTTAACTTTTTATGGATATTTAAGGAGAACTATTTCCTGTGATATTTGTAGATATTTGTACAATTATGGTGATTTTTAATCATTCTATTATATTTAATTCATTGATAATATGGGCGTTAATTCATGGAGAAAGGAGAATTTCATTGACTAGTTAAGTGACAAAATTGCTTTCTTTTCACAATCATCATTTATTTCACATATCCTATTTTCACAATCAATGCTGTTGGTCACTGGTTGCTTGCCATTTTTCTTGAGGAAACATTCGAGGAAATAATATTCTTTAGTATTGTGTCGAAAATGAAATGAAAATGAAATAAAATAAGCATGACCATCATGTATTGTGTTTGTTCCACTGTCGTTATATACAAACTATGCAAAATGAGGTTTTAAGCTTTGAGCATGGTTATTTAAGATTTGCACAAATGTCCTTTTGTTTTCTTCCCAGGTTAGTAATTTTCAGTTTCTATCAATCTCACAGCTGCTGCTAGAAATGCAGTTTGGCAGTTTGGTATAGTCTGTTAATTTATGAGCGAGAATTCAACAAGGCCCTTTACAGTATGCTTAAAACCTTCTGGCAAATCTAGGCGCAAAAAGAAAGTGCCAAATATTAGATCAATGCCGCTTTTAGCACAATTTTTATCAAAGTAAACAACGCATTTTAACCTGGCTAAAATAAAATGATGTATTTATTTTCCGAATAACTTATAAATGAAAAATGTCTTTGGATTAAGATGTTTCTTTTTCCTATAACTGTTATACCCCAAACGTCCTTGCCAGAATGTTTACATCAGTCCCGGTGATGCGCAGGAGTGCGTGTTCTCCGCTCTGTGTCATGTCAATTGTCACATTTCTGTCTCAGTTCAATTTACGCATGGAAGCTCAAGCTTTACATTCCCCCCTCTCCTCTCCTCTCCTCTCCTCTCATTTCCTTACCCTATTTTTTCGCTTTAATTCTGTTTTTGCAGAGACAGGTGCATTGGTCCCACCGCTGGAATTCTTTCAAACACCGACCATAGAAAGCCTGTATGTTCTGAATTTTCTGCCAATTTCATAGATTTTGAACCAGGTTCATATTTTTTGGATTTAGCTGGTTTGCTTTCTGCTATTCCTTGGAAAATGAAATCTTGCAGATGCAGAGGGATTTGCCTGGTACTTAAGAAATAAATCGGGGCGTGAAAGGATTAAATTTGTTGTTAGAACGGTAAATTCTGCGGTTATTACAATTACTCAACCGTTCTGCTCCAAGTTATACTTTACGTGAGCCTAGCGACAGAAAAGATGGCCGAGGTATGCTTTGAACCAACACTTGTTGTGGAAAATCATTGCTCGATTTAAAGAAACACGTCCGGACAAGGCAGACAGCGGACATTGAAAGAGAGAGTGAGTGTGTGTGTGTGTGTGTGTGAAATCACGTGGTTGATGCAACGAATGCAAATGTTGATTATTGCAGAGGCTTTTTCTAAGGAGCAATTGTTTGCTAACATGATTACTGCAAAGGATAGTTGAAGTTGAAATTACAGTTTCCCTGAGCCAATTGCTTTCCTAATGATCTAATTATTATATTTATATAAGTTTAAATTTATCCAATTAAAATAAGTCCTATTCAGTATTTTGATCAAGGTTTTGCATCTTGTTAGGCCCAAGCTTATACTTAAGATTTTATGTTGATTTTGGATAGAAAATACGCCATGGTCGTTGCAGTCATGTTTTGGTGTTCTCGTTGAGGTCATGTATTGTCGCTGGCCAGGTCGCTGACTTTGACTTTGTTGTGGTGGATTATATCCAGTCTGCTTGGAACTTTGGAACTACATTGCTACGATCATTATTTGATTCAATCATATGATTCAATCGAGACGAGGTGACACCAATTTATCATTTAAAATTGCACTAAGAAACTTAATTTTTGAAATTCGAGGAAAACCGAAACCAATCAATCCATCTTTTCAAGCTTATCCTACCATTATGGGAAACTATCACACTAATTTTGAGAATTAGATTTTCCTAATGTTATTTTCAAGATTAAAACTCTTACAAATTTTCTTTTCATACATCCCCATAATTGTGACACAACTGCTTGTAGAAATTCAAAAATAAATTCTCATGCTACGTTTTGTTTGCAGAATCTAATTCAAGAATTTGAAATGCTATTCCTCAAATGGTAGATTGCAATGATGAAGATTTATCTTAAATCAAATTAACTGAAAAGTGCTTATGTATTCAACTGAGTGTCAGATTTTATTTACTTTTCATACTTTTCAAAGAAGAACTCTTTTATGATGTTATCGTGCTTACTCTTGCTATGAAATAATATTGTTTTTCGTTTAAAATGCTACAGAACACGACATTGATACTTCGAAAAGATTTTCTTCATCCTTACTTTACTGGTCATAGCTTTCAGAGCTCCTGTTCCACGTTTTAGTCTGAAGTTTATGTAGTTGCAGTTCAGTCGGGTTCTGTTATGGTTAGGCAGGCCCACTGAGAAGGGGGTGGGGGGCTAACTGCTCCCTTAATCTTTGGTTCCATTTGCTAATTTTACCCCCCCGCCCCCTCGAACAGCCCAGGTTAAGTCTGACTACGCCACTGTTTGAATGTGAACTTAAATTCAAGAGGCATTTGTGCAGATTTATTTTTTTGAATGGTTCACAAGACCACACCAGAGCCAATTAAGTTTGGTAAACTTGCACATGAGTTGCTTACATGTTCAATCTATTTGCTGGCGTCATACTCACAAATTTATCGCTGAGTAAGTTGATTTCAAATGATAAAGTTTTAAACAGACTTGCTCTTACAGCTTTGCCACAAGATATGTGAATTTGATTATTTTGTTAATTGTCAATCGTTGATCGCGTTAGAAGGAATCACGCAAGTTTCAGCATCGCTGATTTTGCAACCTCATTTTGATGTATATCGTACGAATCTCACCATAGTCATGATTGCAGTATAATATTTTTTTTAATTTTTATCTCAGCTTATTTTTTATTATTAAAACCGTTATACTAGCAAGTATATAGCAAGTAACCTACAGTTTGTTTAAACTTTGGAGTTAGTATAACTTATCTTATTATCATTATTGTAAAGTTTTTGACTGGTGAGCACTTTTGTTTTAATTTTTGGAGAGAGGCTTTGGGTTTTTCTAATTTAACCGACCATAAATTAAATTAGCATGGACCAGCCACAAATTAGATTCTTTGGGTCTCACTTCTCATATGGAGTGACGTCACAGTGATGACTTTGTTTGCGGAAAGAAAACTGTTGCCTTGACTGCAGCATTTTAGAGTTTTTGAAGAGAACGTCTGACTTTTGATTGTAGTTGCTGTTGGATAATGATTTCGCAGGACGGACACTTATTTGTAGTCTTGAATAAAAATTAACACTTGTTCGTCATTTCCTTCATTCCTTCAAATGTTTCTATAAACTACAACGAGCATTTTTAGACGAACAGTCGAGTCAGAATTTTTAGAATTTAAAAATTCCTGAGGACTTGTAGACATAATTATCTGAACAGAAACGGTCATTTAAATTAAATTATTAAATTGCATCAAATAATAGGTTTGTTCAAGTGACTTAACTTTTTCGTCAATCTGTGTGTTTTTAATATTTGTAAAAGGTTGAGGTTGTGAAATTGCGTCACAGCCAGTAAATCATGCAAAGGAAAATTTGATAAGATTAATGCTTGAAATTCCGCTTGCTGCAGATTCCCTCAGGTCAAAATTATAAATGAAAGAAAAGCAACTGCTGTTGTTTTGCAAATTATTGCCTTGTTAAAAATCTCAATTTTTGGAAGATTTTTTTTTGCACGGACTGAATCTTGAAACAAATATTTATATGCAAAACTCTCCTATTTACAAGTAAACAAGTAAACAAGTAAACATCTGCTGATCACTACTTTCCTGATTCAGGAAATCTTAGCATTGGTTCTAGTGCGGCTCCTTTGATGAACTGAACATCGCATTTGTGTGTAGATTCGAATTATTAAACTTTTATCCAATTTAATCAGAAACATTGCTTTTAAATATCGAGCAAACGTCAATCTCTGTCTATCAATGTTGAGAATTTTTGGCGCCCTCTTTCCTTGGCCTTCCTTTTTTATTCTATTCTACCCCTATTTATGGGATGTTAATTTCAACCCTATGGGCGTCTTTAGCACGTTTGGACTGGGGGGTGTGACACCACGCAGCAGCGATGCCCCTGTTTACCCGCCCTTACTGATGAAGTTTAATCCTTGTTTGTTGCATTAACCTTTGTTGCAATTCACTTAAAAATCGAAAGTTATATTGCAGCGAACGTTTAGCGAGAAGGCTTTGCATTTAGGGTGGGTTTTGATTTATTTTGAGTTTTGTAAACCTCAAGAGCAAGGTATCGTAGTCTTGTTCGTCATATATGAAGAGTTGCTAGCATAATCAAAATATAAGTTCCTTAATACCTTTCACTTCCATTACATCTCTTACATTACCTTTCTCTTACATTTAGAATAAAAGTGTTAACAAGAATTTTTCTTTCGTTCATGTTTATATTTGTGGCTATATTTGATCATCAAATTCTAAATTATTGTCTATTGTTGCACTCAACAGAGTAACTTCATTTGGAATATAAATGTCAAGAGTGTCTGTTCTCCGAAAATATTTTATTTCATCACTATTTTTTCTCGATAAACTTTTATTAGAATTTAGAAGGATTTGCTGTCATTGTCATCTGCAAAGTTGCAGGGTGTACTGTCTTTTATTACATCGAACAAGTCGTCCAGGGAAATGTTAAACATGATTGGAACAAGTATAGATCCTTGAGGAACCCCATTAGTTAACTGTTTCGATGAGCTATCTGCTATAGCCATCTATTTGTAAACCACGAGCATGAAGATTTGCAAAAAGTAGGCTTTTTGAAAGTATCAAAAGCTTTAAATAGGTCCAGTAAGACTGCCTTTTCTTTTTATAAGTTATCCTAGCCTTGCTTCCAATCTCTTATTAGTTTAACTAGTGCATGTTGTGACAAGAATCGTTTATTTTATGTGCACATGCAGTTGGATAACTTCTTCTCTATAAATAGCTGCATCTGAATTTGAATAATTTTTTCAAATATTTTTGAGAATGTTGTTAAAAGACTTGTGGGTCTATAATTTTGTTTCTCATAAGAATCTTTTTATTTGTAAGGAAGACTAAAAATGGCTGTTTTTAAAGAACATAAAAAAATTCCTTGACTTGTGCATTTATTTATAATTATAGTTAAATGCTCGCTAATTATGTCTGAGCTTAGTTTTAGGTATTTGCATTTACAAAATCATGGCCTTTTCACCTCAAGGTTTCTTATGAAATCGAAGACAGTTTGAGTAGTGAAACTTTTTAAATTTGCCTGCTACATTACAGTGCCTTGTTACTGATTGCATACCTCTTGTTTTTTCTTGTTTATTGCCATTAGAATGATGGAAATTTGCCAAAAATAATGCTGTAAAATGTTCATAACATCGCAGAAAGACTGCAGTGTGCAGTAGAGAAGAGATCTTGTCTTAACACAATTTTTGACGTCGAAGCCTTTAGATTTCAAATCTTTACGTCGCTATAATTTTCACCAAACCGTATGTAGAAATGCACTAATTTGTTCTCGGGCTTAAACTTTATGTGAACAATTTATGTCTGCAATCAAAATTGCAATATCTAAAAATTTATTTTTATTTTCATGATAGTAGCCCGCTCGCCCGATAGGAAAAAGTGGATTGCTGTGAGATAGAGCCCAGTCCCCCAGTAGATCAAAAATGACGTCAGTGATCCAGATTGTTGAGTTATTGTTGCTGCTCTTTTGAAACACTTGGTGCCATTAACAAAAAACTAATTACATAATGAATAAGAATAGTACATTTAATTACAAGAACAATAAGCTCCAGCCTTTTGTTTTTTTTTAAATTTTTTAAACGAGAGGCAAAATGTGTATGGAGAAATAATAAATTGAAAATTCCAGGTGCCCACTCAGGATATTCTACAGGCTGAATGAAACCAGTTAAAAATCTCTAACACTTTTTGTTGTTTTTCATTTTTGATTTCAAAATTTATGTTCTTTCAAATACGAATTTGTCACCATAACGCCTTGAACGTGCCAAGTTATCGTCACAAGTATGCCGTTCCGGTCCGGACTTTTTGATTTTACTTTTTCTTTATTTGAGCAAGTAACTTATGCCACAATTCCGGTAACTCATCCCAGAATCGATATCTTGCAGCTAGAACCTCGTTGAAGCTGGCCATCACAGCAACAACAACAGCGAAAATGGAACGAAAATGGCCAGCTTTGACGGGCTGTTAAACAACCAGTCGAAGCGATGACCCCCGTGTATAAAGTTGAAATATTTTATCTTGCGGATCAGTTTTAAAGTCATTGCTTTTAAATCGTAATTTATTGGTTTGGAGGAGCACAAAGCAACTGCATATTGCAAATATTATTAAGTTTGGAATGATCTCACTAGAATGAAGAATAATGACCTCTTCTTGCCGAAACTGTTTACCCGATTAACAATATTCATAGGATGTAATTGTTCTGGTTCAGGATTCAATTGACAGAAAAGACAGACATACTGCGAGAGGGACCTTTTGAATCGTATGTAAAATTTAATCTGCTCTGTCTAAACCGTGATATTAACGCGGAATTACATTGTTGACCAAAACTTTGCTGTTCCATTGTTTCTGCGGCAGGGTTACCAATACCACCGAATGCTGATTTATATGAAGGTGAACCGTTAGTAAGAAAGAAGAGTATACGTTTTGAAATTTCGAAAGACGTTTGCAGTCGTTTTGCTTCTTGTAGATAGGTCAGAAGGTTTTCTCGTATTCAACCATAGATGGAACGTTGTGTTTTTTTTAAAGATTACACCAGCTTTTGTTGATTCAAAAGAATGAAAGGCTCTACTATTCTTTTCAATTTGATTTTGCAAAGACTCTTTTGATTTTTGCAGCGTTGGTGACTTAAAAATCGGAGTTGTGCCCAGAGACGAAGATATTCTGCAATTGGTGAGTTAATTTTGAACGTTTTGAAGATAACCTAAAATATTTACTTCTGTTGTGCTCCGATTTGAGATTTTATTCTATTCGTAAAATTGACAAATGTATGCCAAAAATAGTATATCGAGTTTTCTTTCGAGACCAGGCTTGTATTTGTATATTTATTTGCTCGCCGTGGAGAAAGCAAACATGTTCAGAATTTTTCATTCTGGTTTTTTGTGAATAATGTAAACATAATTTTTCACTTTGTTTACTTCAAATCTTGTGCAAACCAGACATCAGCAGAGATCACTTTCAGGCTTGGTTTTCCAACCTGGAAGACATTGGGCACAAGCTTCTGCTCGCTGTTGTTTTATCGTAAACATAACACGTTATCTGCAGGCGTTCATTTCACGTTGAGCTGTTCTTATATTTCACTGTAATTTAACTTTGATTTCACAGTAACCTGGATAAAACGCGTTTTTTGGAACTTGGTTTCACCCGCGCGCGTATGTTCATTTGAAATCTGTTTTACCTGACCTTGTCTGTGTCATGAAAGCCGGTTTTACTTTTTTTTAACTTGAGCAAGTAACTTAAACCACAATTTATGTAATTCTCCCCCATCAGAATCGATACAGTATGTCGCATAAGCCGATGATGTTAAAAAAATTGCGCGTTATCACAAAATCCTTTATTAAAAGCTTAAAAGGTAATAGTATATGGTAATAGGAAGTGGGTAGTTAAACAACTTTTAAGTGTAAAGTTAATGGCTTGGCACTTGTAAGGAGAAAAGGCGTTTTACTGCGTTTTACTGCGTTTTTCAGCTTCATCGACGCTCAAAGCATTCGCAAACCAAACCATCTTTTCGCCTACTTTTTGAAGTATGAGCGACGAGAGTCACGCATGATGCTCGGTCTGGTAATTCATGTGTGTTTTAGGTGTGGTCTGGTGCCGTGGGTTGCTCGTTTTGTTTTCATATTCTTGTGGAATCGTCAAGTTTTCTAAAATCGAACGCGGAGAGTCTTGGTTATATTTTCTTGTTGTCATCTTTAGCGAAATCGTTTGTTCATAATATCAATTTCAATTGAAGTATTTTAGTTCACGAAATTTATTAAATGACGACAGCGATATGAAAACAGAACGTTAAGAATTTATAGACTGTGTTCAGTAGTAGGTATAAAGCTGAGATTTTTATGACATTAGAAGTTTATGACATTAAAAGGAAAACAACGTAAGTTAATGACACAAGGAAACCTGGGAAAATGTGAAGAAAGTCCAGAAAAGTCTTGTTTGAAGGAGTTCCTCCTTGCGGTTTTAATGAGTTTAACATCATGCAGCTTTTTTCATGTGAAATTTAGCCTAAATATGGATCATTGGATATCACTGGGTCTGGAAGAATATAGTAGGTACATTAAGAACCTGACTTATGAGAAACCACAGGCAGATTTTTTGGCAAAAATTTACAAATTAATTTTGAAAATTGATTAAAAGAGTTTATTCTAATGACGGAAATCATTTCAGATAATGGAAGAGTGTTGCTATGACCTTTCTGTCATATTATTGGCAGCATACACCAGCCTAACTTTATCTAAACTTGCCAAAATATTAAGAAACCAGACAGGCTGATTTTCAAAAACCTGTTTATTATTGGCGGGCTCTTGTGTACAACAAATGGCTGGCATTTTGGATTATTTCTTTCATTTGTAGATTAAAATGTACTTTTGTTGTGGAGAGAAAAAGAGAGATTCTAACTCAAATTTTTTATTAGCGACAGGCGAATTTGTTTGTAACTAAGTTGTTTCTGAACACTCCAAAAGAATATTTACCCATTCAAGAAATCCTCGAACTGTTTGAATTGTTTTTAATTGTTTGCAAGATCGCAGCACTTCTTTGAAGAAATGAAATATTTTGCATTCAAAGTAGAGGTTAATTTAGCACCAAACGCATGTTGCCTGTTTAGAATTATGATGACGTTCTCTATTTGTAAAGTGAAGCAGGCTAGTATTGATAAAATAGAAATGAAATGGTGGACAAATTACGTTTAATCTACAGCGAAAATTTTCAATTGTAAATTGTAAATCGAAAAAGACGTGAAGATTTATTTTGTCAAAAAGCAATTGTTTGTTTTCAAAAATATATTCACTTAGGAAAAGATAGAACCTTGACACACAAGGTTTATTGTTCAATAACGGTACAAGTTAAAATGTCGTCGCGTTTAATTACCATTAACGCGATAAAAAATGAAATGACATGAATCTAAAATTACTGCAGAAAGTGATGGTTAACCTACTGACCGCATGAAACGAAACGCTTATTTCTAACGACATTAGGATATTTGAAATTCATTTTCTTTTTAATTTACAAAAAGACCTTGATGTTTACGTTTTCTAAATGGCAACAGCTACTATCAATTTTGCATACTTCAGTTTTTTTCTGAATTCTCTGTATTTACATTTAGTGAATTTAAATGGGTAAATATAAAGCTAATTAAGACTAACTAATTACACAAATAATAACTAATCGAGAATACGCAATGATACACTGGGTACCAGAGCCTCATGTAACGCAATGACTATTTAAGATACCCTGGATACCAGAGCCCCATGTAACGCAATGACTATTTAAGATACCCTAGGTACCAGAGCCTCATGTAACGCAATGACAATTTATGATACCCTGGGTACCAGAGCCCCATGTAACGCAATGACTATTTAAGATACCCTGGATACCAGAGCCTCATGTAACGCAATGACAATTTAAGATACCCTGGGTACCAGAGCCTCATGTAACGCAATGACAATTTAAGATACCCTGGGTACCAGAGCCTCATGTAACGCAATGACTATTTAAGATACCCTGGGTACCAGAGCCTCATGTAACGCAATGACTATTTAAAGTAACCAATTCTGTTTATATACAGTGTACATTAAGGAGGTGATTTGTTTAATTTTTCTTTTATAAACTTTCTCGCTTTTGCAATCCTGAACTTCTGTTGGAATATGATTCCATATTTCGCTACATAGGATATCGTGTCTAGACCATATAGAACTGTATAGCTGAATAGTATGGGAACTTTATAGAACTGTATAGCTGAATAGTATGGACACTTTATAGAACTGTATAGCTGAATAGTATGGACACTTTATAGAACTGTATAGCTGAATAGTATGGGAACTTTATAGAACTGTATAGCTGAATGACATTTAATAAGGTTTCTCTTCTCATAGGACCTGATGCCAAAAAAATCTTGAAAGGAGACAATGTTTTTCTTTCATCTTTTGTTAGCTATCTTTGATATGATTTTTTCAATTCTTTTATTTCAATTTCGTAACTAAAAGATAAAAGATATAAAATAGCCACAGCTAATACATACCAACTAAATATAAATGACGATTAATGTCATTAATGCGCTAAATGACGATTACATTGCATTTTATGGAGCGATTCAGATTTTAGATTTCTAAGGTAACAGAATGCGTTTCGTTTACTGTAAAAATCTGTGGAGATGAAATTTGGTTTCATTGATCATTCAGTGATTGTTCAATGAATGAAAACATATTTTTGATGGTTGATCTTTGATCTTTGATTTGAGCTGGTTTTTTGCAACTTCCGGTTAAACATTGGTTACATTCTGTCCTCATTGTCGCAACTTTCCTCCACAATTTAATTTTTGTCATGAAAGAGTTTTGATACGGTACCCTATGTACATAATTGATAATGGCCGAAATATTTTAAACTGATTTTTTTTTTAAATTTATTTATTCAATAAAATCAACTACATTAAACTGAACTGAACTTGAACTGAACATAAGATACATTGTGCTATTCACAGCGGAAATAGACACATGGTCATCGAGTTCCTCCTATGAATCGCACTTAAAATAGATAATCAATAAATAGTATAGTTTATCAACAAAACATTACCACGAAAAACACTACATTACGAAGGACGGAA
>JAYJMH010035989.1:0-16040 GCA_036873815.1 Phacellophora camtschatica
AACAGTTTAAATTAAAACAGTCTAAAGTTTAAATTGAACGAACGGTTTATTTAATTTTATATCAGGCCAATTTTAGTCAACGTTTCGAAAATTCTTCTGCGAAGTCGGCCTTGCAAACGGGCCCAAATTGAACGAACGAATTTATTCAAACAATTGTTTGTCCCATATTACCCATGCGCATACTGATAAAAATGTGGGTGATTCCCCAATGGTCCGGTTGATTCATGGATGGTCCTTTGGTCCTATAGTCCTAGGGTCTTGTTAATGGACTATGCCATAGCACAAACACAGAAAGGTTTACAGTCAAACGATCAGAGCATTTAACAAGTAATTTCGTGGACACAAGTGTAGACTGAGAATTCTAATTCTGAATCCTCTAAAGGGTCTAACGATTTGAGCCTGACCTTTATTACATTGACTTGTGGTTTGGAAAGACTAGATAATTCTTAAATGTTGATTTCAATCCTCCACGCTCCTCCGCATGCCTAATGGTAACATTATTCCTGTAAAGAGGAGTCCAAATTGATATTTTTTTTACCTATTAATCTTCATTTTATTATAAATTGACTTGTGTCGATCTGAACACCCAAGTATTTTATTTTATGGACTAAATTCAAGTTCACTATCGCGAATTTTCAAATCCAAGCTTTTTCTAATTTTCAAATTCTTTTTTAAGAATTTAATGCTGATCATGCTTGTGGAAAAGAGCATGGATTGCTTTTTTGCTACATTTAGTGAGAGCTCATTACCTTGCATAGCATATTGGTGGCACAGACTGGTGTCATAGCAATTATTTACTTTATTTATTTTTTATTATTCGCTCTGGCACCAAGAGTACAGCATACATGGATATAACAGAATCCTGGACAGCATGAGGGAGGTCAGTGATGTAGATAAGAGAAAAGCAGGGGTCCGTGGCAAGAGCCTTGTGGTACACCATTTTTTATTTTTTCAGTTTCTGTGACAATTAATTCGATAAAATTGTTTACGGTCAGACAGGTAGGATTTAAAGGCACGTGGACCCATGTTAGATTTTTCTCTGCTGAACGCCAAAACATACCAAGTTTTTTCAGAATAATGTTCTGGTCAACCGTATATCAAATGCCTTTTTAGGTCGATAAATACCAAACTTGTCATCTTGAAGAAAATCACGCGAAAATATGACAGCCCATAATGAGTTGAGAATGGTAAGTCTTATTTCTCTTATTCCTACTAAAATTTCTACTCCCTCTTCACCCAACATAGGCTAAAATATTGAAACTAAAATAAATCACCTAAAACTCAAACTTTTTTATCTTAAGGTGCACAGATCAAATGCACCAAATGCTTTACTAAACCCTTCGAAAATTTCCCCCTGATTGGCTTACAATGCCAAGGATAGGGCCCCAGGCATTCTGCACTATCAATATGATATGAAATATCAACCCTTGTCATATCAATCAGTCCTTAAGCCACCTCATTTTTCACCTTTATTAAACTCCACATTTCACCTTTCACCTTACAATTCCTTTTTCACCTTTCAAGATAACCTGACCCCATTTTCTGGAATAATTTGAAAAATGTGTTAATTTATTAACTCGCAAATAAACTATTTTTTATTCACCCTGTTTTAAAAATTGTAAAAACACCATATCTCATCAAAAGTACACAGAAAAAGTTCCTAAATACTACCGCCCCCGCATTCATGGAGCATCTACACTTCGGAGAAACACATGGTTCAAGAGCAACCAGAATTGTCTGCGGCATGGTTCATAAAAGAGTGCATGCAAGTTGCGGTTTGTCTGCTTATATCAGCTTCAATTTGAAAGTTCGATTTCTTCTTTACGTATCTTGTCAGTATGACACTATCGTACTCATCAATTTCCGTCATGACTGCCTTCGAGCCGCTTTTCAAATGCAATGATTCGTTTGCGCAAGAAAAACTGAATAGTTTTATAAAACTTTTGTATATTTCCAGAAACCCTTCTTTGAAACGGTTACTCATGCAACAAATGATTATTGGATTCAATGCACTGTTTAGGTACCCAGTCCAGTACGCGGCAACCCCTAAGCCGTGCGGCAGCTTGTCTCTGTCTTTGGTAATAACGGCTGTTATCGTCAGCGTGAAAAATGTTGACCAGCATATGAGAAAACAAATTACACTCGCAAACACTGTCATTATTAATCTCTTCTGCAGAACTAGGACATCGGTTGAAATAACACAATGTGCGAGTAGTCTCGTGGTATGCTGTTTGACCGCAAAATACACGCGGATGTATGCGTAAGTCATTATTATCAACGGAACGACAAACCCAAGACCAGCTAGAGTGAGCAAATACAGGAGATCTATTCTTCTCTTTGGGAAACCAATGCCGCATATAAGTGTAGTGGGATTGTACTCGTACCTTGCAATTCCCGCAAGCGGAAAGACTGACATTGCGAAGGCTATCAACCACAAAGCGGTGATGAATATACACGTCTTTTGAGTGGTCATTGCCCGGCTCATTGGCCTCACAACGGCGAAATATTTGTCAATGCTGATAACAGTATGAGTGAAAATGGAAGCAAGCAAGAGTATTGATGCTGAAAAACCGGTCATCTTGCAAACGAAACCTTTACCAAAAATCCACTGTCTTTTCACAGCTGATAAAAAGCTGAACGGCATAACAAAGACTGCCACAAATGTGCCTGCTAACGCAAGGTTACCAATCAGCATGTTAGAACTGGTCCACATTTTATTGTTGTTATATAAGATGTACATCATTATCAGCCCTCCGACTAACGACACAGTAATAATGATAAATAGTGTCAAAACCAAAATGGTCGATTCCAAATTTGTGTATTGCGATATAAAATATGTTGTAGAATTGCTACTTTCGGCCATTTCTAATATTTCTAAATTGAAACCAACCTTAGTGTCAAGGGGTATGAAACAATGACTTTGTAGTGAAGCAACAAGTACTATAATTGTATATGATCACAAAATCGTATATAAATAACAAAAACGACAACTTTCTTGAACCACATTGCTGAATTCACTTTCAAGTGAACTGATTCCACGATTGACGTTCCGTGTTCGCAATAATAAAAACGACCACGCTAATCGTGTGATTATATTTCACGTTAAGTATGCAGCGAGCTTTTCGTGTAGCAGCTAGCTTCGCATGATGTTTCATTAGTATATCATCATTATGTATCGTCAGAAAGAACATAATAAATAATATTTTTCATTTATATCCATTCTGTATTCTTTGTTAAAAATCTTCCTCGTAACAATCAAACCACTTCTGCATTCAGTTTATCAGTAAGTTCTTCGCTCTTTAATCGTCAGAGAACCGCATCAAAAATATTTTGATGTATAATTAACTCCATATATTTTGTCTAATAAACTCATTCATGATTACAAGCAATCCACTTCCGTATTCGGTATACCAGCTGGTGCTGCGTGTTTTTATCGTCTGAGAGCTACATCATCAACAACTTGATTCCACATTCTCTGTCCAATAAACTTGTTCATAATATCAAGCAAATCATGTTTGTGTTTAGTTGATCCTTCTTGCGAAAATTCTTCTTTCGGTTTACAATGAAAGCTAAACCTGCATTGTTTTTCCTGAAAAACAAACAAAAATATTTTGTTCTTTAGGAATTTTCTATTAAATGTTTGTCGTGTTATTTAGCAGGGGGTTTCAAAATATTTTTTATGGAGACATGATTGCAGAGCGTGTTATTTGGTATATATGTATCTCTACATTGTGTAGAAATTTTATAATATTTATCCGATGGAATACGGAATAATCACTTCTTTTCTTCTATCAAATACAAGTTTTTTCTATAAGGTTCCACTAGTGAAAGTTTCTTACTTTTTGACCATTTTTGACCAAATGTTTGGAACTGTGTGGTACTACCGTTCCGTGTAATGTTTTGATGAATGTGCATTACATGTAACGTCAACAAAACCCAATTTTATCAAAAGGCCTTCTTCAATACAAACGGAACAATAAATTTCACCACAAGTATTCAAAACGGGTCTGTGATAGTCAATAAATAACGAAATATTTAAAGAACTGGTGGTCAAAATATCAATGCGCATTCTTTCCTAGCATCTATTTGGGCAGGGGGTAGTTGCCAATCCCCCCCCCCCCACTTTTTGTCAAATATTAGATTTTTTTGTATTGTTATATTTGGAGTATAAGATGATCCTAGGACTTGGATTATCTTCCATAAGGCTCTTGGTTTTAGCATTCGTCCAAAGTTTCTTGAGGTTTCATTATAATGAAGTTTCGATGAAAAATTAATCAAAAAATAATTTGCACAATTTGTACAGTAAAAGTGCCCAGATCGTGGTTGTCATAGTGACCGAAACAAAAGAATCACATGACGTGTAAAACATAAAAATTAGATTCGTTAGTATTCCGTCCATTGTTCCATCGTAAAGCGTTTGTCAAATTTTGTTTATGCAACGAGGGAGAAAAATTTATTATTTGACTGTTTTTTGTTTGATACTTGATGGGCAATGGCGGCATCGTTGCGAGAAAAACAGCAAGGAAAACAATGCACGGTTTCTACAGGTGTTTTCGATCAGGTGTTTTCATTTCATTTTCTTTTCATTTTTTATCGAGAAGATTTATTTTGCGCTGCTTAATTTAATCTCTTTTTGGTGAATGTCCTTTTGCCCAAGAAAAGTGTGAAATGCATTAAAAAGTCTATATTGGGACTTTGATTCCCAATCAGGACTGAAGCTAATGCTATTTACAGTGCCGTCGGAAGCTGTTCCAGATTGGGGGTTTATTGTTCTCAGAACAATAGAGAACAAGGGTTTGATCAATCGATTGTTTTGAATAACCATTGTTCTTGAAATTATTGGGGGCTACAGCCAAAATTTGCATAAGCATCGGGTAGTAATTAAACCATTTTTTATCAAAAACCGGATCTCGCCTGTGAAAAATATCTTTTAACAAGCCGGGACAGGATAATTTTCTCATGTAATCACAAATTGCCTTTTACAGGGGTTTGACCGTGATAGTAGGATATCGGCCAGGGCAGTAGGATCTCATTATCTCATGTAATCAGGCCTTTAGGCAATCCATTCCCCATCCATTCCTGGGCTTGTTACAAGGACTTAGTGGAAAGTCTATAAAAACTTCCCTGGCAGCAAATACCTTTGTTTGCAGTATAGTAGTATGCAGTATGGCAGCAGATACGTGTAAGACTAAAAATATTTGCAAATCTTTTTCTTCTTCGGTTGCTCCGATACACAGTAACAATCAGTAGCAGCGTCATCATCTCCAAATAAACGTCATCATCTCCAAATCAAAATCAGGTCATTTGGCTAGCATAGTTTTGCCTGTAGTTTATTTTAGAATTCGAGATATAAAATCTTTTTTTTCTAGGAACGTGATACATTTTGCCGAGGCTCGATGTTCTTGAATTTCCAATAATTTGAGGCTCAAACTGTCTTAAATTGTTCTTAATTTTTCACATATATTTCTTCTGTAAATTAATGACGACATGACCAGATTTTTTTTGCTATGCTTTATTATTCAACAATAAATAGGGAACATTCATATTTCAATGCAGTATCATTCGTGTAATTTTCAATTGAAATAATAATTTGTAAAGTAAGCAACACTCGCCGAAAATAATTGCATATAGTAATACGGTAATGCATTTTTATAGAATCTTGGATCTGAGGCTGAAATTTTTCTTAATGCGGTCTTATTTGTTTGTCAATTTAGGCCTCAATGTTCTTATAAAGTGTATTCTTATAAAAACAAGAGTATATGCATAAGCATAACTTACCAGATCTCAAATTCAGTATTTGAACTTTAACTTCACATTTGCTCAAGTTTTTGCAGGTCAATTTAAATTACGTGATACCTCTCATTAAAAATTAAAATTCACTTAGTTTTTTAAAGTGGATGGTAGATTGATTCAATAAGTTTTCATTGTGTTTATTCTAAATTAAATCACACAAACATTGACTGCTCTTCCTTTTATCGGGTTTTTTCTCTTTTCTTTCTATTTCACCACCTTCTTTTCAAAGTTTTAGACTTTAAAACAATACTTTCTTTCTCCTCATATTTTGATGTGTAGCCTCTGTTCAAATACACGTTTTCACTGAAGAACATTTACGTGGAATGTGGACCCAAGGCGGGGAGGGGGAGGGTAACTACCATGTATACCGGTATTGGGATGTGCCATTTTTTAGGGTTGGGTTTTCAGACAGAAAATAAATTTTAGGGTGATCTTAGGGTATGTATTTTCTTTATTAGATGATGATCTTAGGGTATATATTTTCTATTTAGGGTCCTTACCAATTTTGGGGTATGGTTTTTGAAAAATTGATAAATTGTAGGGTGTGATTTCACATGTTGCAATGGCACATCCCCGCCTGCCTATTGAACTTAGAAGCATAGAATTTATGGCAGCAAACTGAATAACGACAAGGCTATAACCTAAGATCATCAACCTGGGCCGTTTATATACAGGTATTAAATCATTGTTCCATACGAACATACAACCACTTTGTTTGTTTGCTGTTTTAATGTTATACTTTTAGCCTAACCATTTCAGACCATATACAATACCAAGAAATAAGTAATTGATTAAAAAAAGAAACTATCAAACAGCACTTGGTGTGCGGGCATTCAGGCTTGGAGAGGGAGAGGATGAAGTCGATTTTTGTATCTTATATCCCTGATCCTGTTATATTGCAATGAGTTTTCAGGCTCATTCGCAACGATTGACAATCACATTCTAATGGGGCCGTTGAAAAATCCGATCGTGATCAGTTAGCGTAATTTTGCTGTTAAAACCATAGTAATAAGAAAACCTTTTTAAAAAAGGTTTTCATAAGAAAAAGGTTTTCTCATTACTATGTTAAGACAGTTTAAAATTTTAAAATGCAAGTTTACGCGTATACCTTGTTCTGTACCCAGATAAATTTTCAACCACAAAATGACTTAATGCTAAAAAATAAGGTAAAACATTTTGAAGGCCATCGACCTATTACCCTGGATCAGAGGTTCGTTCGCAAATGTTTTGATTCTTGCATGTGATTTGTGATTTTTGATTGTGATTTGTGAACGAGCCTCTAATCCAGGGTATGAGTCATACGATATGTAATGTGAGTGAGCCACACAGAGTGAATCATACAGTCTCTCGGATTCTTTTTGCTGACTTTGAGGTTACGTTATTTGGCAAAGTATTCCTTCACACGCCCATGCGTCCATAGAAGCAGACTTATACCGGGTGTCCCAAAAAAGGTAACAGCTTTGATCAAGACTAGCGATGCGAGTTTAACTCAAATTTATTGGAAACAATTTTTAGCATATTTTTTGGTAGTCACCTTAGAAATTGATACCAAGTTTGGTCAAATTTGGGCATCGAGAGTCGAGACATTAATTCTGAAAGTTCAAATTTGCCTCCAACCCAAAACCAGAGGTCTAGATTTTCGTCTAAACTGCGTCTTGGATCTTATAAACCATAGCGTTTTGGATCTCCTAAACCATCGCGAAATGAATTTAATAGTGCTTGGAATCACAATCAGAAATAAATCCGAAAATTAAAAATTACTATATTTTTGGGATACCTGGTATATTATCCAGAGGGGCACCCAAAAAGGATGGAGTCGTCGATAGGTGATTAATTCATCTGGGAACGGCAGAGACAGAAGAAGGTCGTCCGGCGGGGGTTTCGGGGAGCTCAAATATTTGTTTTCAAGACGATTTTACTTCTTGAGCAGAGTCACCCAAAGTCTGCGCCTAACGAATGACTCTTTGCGTAAACGTTTTTCCGTAAATTCGAACAGCATCTGCGCTTGGGCTCAAACTATTTGAAATCATGTCCATAGTTGCTAGGTTACTAGGCATGAAAAACTTGGTTTGAGTCAACCTCAGTCCAAGAAATGTCTGAGTAACCCAAAAATATCAAAATCAGACCCAAAAATATCATACATTTCTATGATATACAGGTTGTATTTATACTTTAAAAGTGTCTAGGATTGCCCATTAGTCAACGTAAAAAGCATTGAAATTCAATTTATGATCTGTGAAAGAATCATAAGAATGCTACACGTTTTTTCATAAGAAACCTGGATAAGGCGCCACTAGTGAAAGTTTCTTAATTTTCGACCATTTTTGAAAAATATAAAAAATATTCACTATGCATTCTTTCTTTTTTTTCAACAAAACGCTCCAAAAACTGGGTATATATTGTACAGGATAAAAAGTCTTCACCGAATCAATCAGATTTAACATCATGTCCACTCCATTAAAATCATTAAGCACTATGTAATCTTCACCAAAAATTTCAAAAGTTTCTTAGCAATTTTCCGCTCAGTAGTAAAAGTTTCTTAACTTCACAAAAAAAGTGGATTCAAAACATATTAAGCAAATATCCAAACAAAACTTTTTGACGATTGATGTAGATGAACCTAAAAATATCATATTTTGAAAAGTCTTTACCTAAAAATATCGAACTTACATTCCCGTATGAAAAATAGCTGAGTGCCCCCTGCGTTAGATCCCCTTCTTTCCGCGGCACTCAAGGATTCTACATGGGCGTTAATCTTTCGTCAAACAATTCCATTTAGTTGCATGCTCTTTGTAGCCATGGACAAATGGATACCGGAACAAAATGTTTTTGGTTGGAATAGATATACATGTATTTTTTTTTATAAGAAACCAAGCAAGGACCTAACTAAAGAAAGTTTCTTAATTTTTTGGGGGTTTTGCTAGTAAAAGTTTCTTAATGGTTTCTTAATTAAGAAAGAGAAAATACTTTTCGGGGTGGTGTATGACTGCATGTAGACTTACTACGTGGAAAGAACAGAGTGGATGGCTTTGTCTATTGCATAATCTTATAAAATAACTAAAGTAAGCTAACTTATAATAATAATCTAATAATATTTTGGACACAAAATTTGTTTTACTAAGTAAATATGGTGGTAAGCTATAAAACTGGTATGATGATACACGAAAGAAATAACTTAAAAAATTTGCAAAGTTTCTTAATTTGTAACACTGTAACTAGTAAAGTTTCTTAATCGTGCAGAGCCTTTACTAGTAAGTTTCTTATAAACGGGTTTCTTATAAAAAAAAATACATGTACTGTATATATCATATACATACTTCCTCGTGCTGTGATAAAAATATTAAATTTCAAACTATGGACAAATGGATACTGAAATAAATTGTTCTTGGTACTGGAATAGATATGTAGACATCATATACATACATATCGTGCTTTGATAAAATATTGAATAACATACCTTAAAACCACTTCTCTTTCTTCACTTGTTCATCAAACTTTCAGCAAACTGTACCAACAAACCCTGATCCAAACGAATCGTTTCCGAGAAGAAATGGAATCTGCTGTCTGGACCTCGGTCTGAACTTGACTTAAATCATCAAAGATCAAAGCAATCACGAGGATATTGTATTCAAAGCTGTCAACCTTTCAGGTCAATAACTCAGTCATGAAATATCAGTTAGCAGTTGAAGTTACAGAAGACAAAATCTTCTATAAAATATTTTATCATTTGCTGCGTGAAAGGTGTCTGTTTTGTCGTGTTAGGTTGTCTTTTGGACCGCACCAGACCGCGTTGTTCTATTTGTAACAAAACATTGCGAAAGACAGGTATTCATTAAATATTTGCAAAACGAGAATTTGAAATTTGAGGAAGTGAAAATTCAAACAAACTTCAACAGGTGAAATTATAAAACATTTTACAAAGGACAATGTTAGAAAGGACAATTTTTACGAACAATAATTTTCAAAAGCGTTCTTTTAATTTGACATAGAAACAATCCCGAGGGGGGGGGGGGTGGGAAGCGAAATGCTCGACAGAACCACATGACTTTGGTTGGGGGGCGTGTCCTATATTTTTGAGTCTGGGATTTCGGATTCGATAATTTATTTTTGGGTCTAAAAATTTTTAAAGTCTTATTTTGGCTCAAGAATTTGAAATCTTGTATTCTTTGGTAAAATATTAAGAAATAGAAAATAAACGGTAATTGAAAGATCTTGTGACAAAACAATAACTTGAATTGTTAAACTTAGAATTCCGTCATTTGTTTCTTTAAAATAAAAAACAGGAAAGAACCAAAAAAACAGGAACGACGCATGAGCCACCGTATTTATACATGGTGTTTAGGAAAGAACAACGTTTGGAACCATGTACCCTTAGGGTATTGTTTTTATAGATTATTATCGTAATAATTCGATTAAGCCCCCCTTTCTTGAAGGTGACCTTTTCAAAACAGAAATCGAATAAGCCCCCCTCTGAAATTTAATCAGATTCAGTAAAAAAGACAACGCATTGATTACAAACTTTCCAGTTTTCTTTTGGTGCCACCATATACTTATGTTGAGTTTCGTATAAGATAACTCGTGCTTTTTATTAGATAATATTCTCAGGGAAGCTGACTTTTGAATAAGCCCCCCTCTCGAAGGTCAAATTTTGAATAAGCACCCCCAGGGGCTCAATCGAATTATTACGGTATGTACTGAGCACTGAATACTTTTACTGACATCAGGAGAAAAACACTTGGTATAATTAGCATATTATTCATGTTAACGTACAAGAAAGATGTCACGATACACGTTTTTTTTTTTTATAAAAAACCTGGCTTAAGGCTCCACCAGTAGAAGTTTCTTAATTGTATATAAAAATTTCCATTACTTTACTATGTATTATTTTTTCAATAAAAGCATTACAAAAACTGGGTATATATTGTACAGGATAAAAATTCTCAACTGAATCAATCATCTAACATCATGTCCACTCTATTAAATTCGTTAAGCATTATGTAATATTCATTAAAATTTCTAATGTTTCTTAGCAATTTTTCATTTCGTGGGTTTCACCAGTGAGTTTCTTATAAAAAAAAACGTGCATGGGCCAAGTTTCATGGCTCGGGCTTCCAAGACAAAAGGTCACACAATGTGCCACCCGTAGGATGTGTAATATTAAAAAAAATCATTGGCCAGACAGAGTTAAAAGGGAGGTTAATGGTGTAAAAAGAAACTTTTCTTCCATTATTGTGCAATCTAAAAGATGATCAGGTGAAATGAAACGCACGTGTCCTATCACTCATGCTCAATCAATAAAACGCGCAGAGAGAAAACATAGTACAATGTTTTATTTAATCCCATCCAATTAAACCACTGACAATATTTGAAAACAATTCAATTTAGAAACATAACATTCAAAATATATTTTAATTCATTACGGAAATCACCCAGGGTCAGTACCACCTGACATAGGCAAGGGGCATGTCCTATATCTTTGAGTCTGGATTTACGACTTGATATTATATTCTTGGGTCGGAAATATTTTTATAATACATTATTTTTTGGTTCAAGGGCATTATTTTGGTTCACGCATGCACTAATTTCACATTTTTTTTACCACTTCCCCTTGCAAAAGAACAATATGGAAAGCTGACAATAAAAATAGATGTACCATTTCCGATTTAACCCCCTTCCCCATCAGTGTTCGTGGATGGATGCCCCTATTCTAAAAACTTGGGCAACATGCATCCTTGTCATTTATTCTTTAAATCTTGAAACTGAATTAATACTATTTTCGGTTCAGTTTTCTTCCATTATAGTTTTGGGTCAGCTTAGGATTTCCTTGGACAAGCCCCCTGCCTATATAAGATGGTACTGCCCCCAATGTCAACAACATTCTGATAATTAGTTACAAATGTAGTCCCCTTTTCCAAGTGCTAACATTAACATGTACCCAATTAAAGACTTAGATAACGGACTCATTTGTTCTTCAAAGCTTGTCACAAAACACCAACAAGCTTTTGGTGCTAGAGGCATTTTTTAGTTTGAAAAATAACCAGAATCTGATTTTGTTACAAATCTCGCTTTTCTTTGCGCAATTACCGTGGGTACCAGATTTTTTTCACGAAAGTCTGATGCCAAGGGTATTGCGCAATTAGCTCGTCACCTTTTCATGAAAACAAAGTAACAATAATTTATTAAATTAATTTGGTCGTTCTCATGTTTGTATAAAAATGATTAAGTAAATTGTCGTTATCAGGGCTGTATAAATTTTTGTCACAAAATTGTCTTAAATATTTCAAGCGCCTAAACGAGGGAATACCTTGCCAGATCCAACTGATCATAATTCTAAACAGAAGAGCCAGCACCGTTTTCAATTTGCATCACAGCTCCGGCAACGTATTTCGTCGAGCATTTCGCCTCCCACGCCCTGGTCTAAACATTGCTTGGGCCCAGTATAAACAATTATGTGCCACATAAAACGGCAACAAATGATCAGGAATTGAATTCCATTGGCACAGTCTTTCCTGTAGCCGAAGTTACGCAAAGCCGAATGCCTATAGCCTGATACATAGCCCATTAAAAGGCTAAACGCTGTGTATCAGGCTAAACATGTAAAAGGCTAAATGCTAGCCGAAAGAAAACTTCTTGTGACAAGAAAACTTCAAGCTTCAACGAACAATTTCGATTTAATGTAGAAACCAGCATGAAAGAGGTATTAACTTCGGTGCAAGCTTAGCGAAGGTGATGGGGGTATAGGAAGGGCGAGTCGACTGCATAACTACAAAAATTAGCCACTGTAACATCTACAAATTCTCCCACCATTAAATTTTATTCTTTCGAAGCTATTTGCTTTCAAATCAAAATTAAATACGACATCTGAACAACAACAACAACAACAACAAGCTCTCTAAGCGTAACTGTAAAAGAGGTATTAGCTATATGGACGCTGTCCTGCGTTATAGTGTTCCCTGTATATAATTGAAAACAAGCCTTCACTGGTAGCTATTTAAAAGTGACAAAAATGAGCCAAACGGAGGAGTAAGGTCATCGATAGAACCAAAATTATCGCAGCTCAAAGTCAGCATTTGTGGAAACTCAGGGGCATCTTGAAAACAAAAATCAGGACAACTGCCAATTTGAGCAATTTCATGTTCTGCCGTGTCTCGATTAGTAACGGTGCTTGATGTATTCTTTAAAAAATCAAAGCATATTTTTTCAAAAATGTTTTCGTGTGTCAGAGCACTAAAATTGTTGTGATGCTCTTCGTAAACCTTTTTAGTGTCTTGCGAGATTTGCGTTTCAACGAATTGCTGTTTATTCAAGAAGCCCTTCAAAGCACCCAAAATATTTTTATTTTCTTCCGCTAAATCATCTTTGCCTTTTTCAAGGTACGCTCCAATGTGATGCAAACATGTCAGAAATCCTCGTTTTCGTTCAGTTTCTGGACATGCAACCGAGAGTTCTAGTATATCTGGAGAGAAAAGTTATAAAATTATTGCATATGGCTCTGTAAAAAGGACTATTCACAGAAATTCCTATTACAGTTCCAGACTGGAAAGTTTGTAAAGTGCGCGGACAAGTGAACAATAGATTTGTGACGTAAACCTTTGTTTATTTCATGTTGCGCGAGCATGACAAACTTTCCAATCTGGTTACAGTTGAACCCCACTATTTGGAACTCTCAAGGGAAACGAAAATTTGTTCGAGATAGCAAGTATTAGAGATAACCGAAGCAAAATCAAAGCTGGAAGATCTCAAGGGATAAACAAAACAGTTCGAGCTAACAAGGAGTTTGAGTTCAGTAATTTCGAGATAGCAGGGCTTAGGGCTAAACTGTTATCTCCCATAATTTCCTGTTATCGAGAATCAGTTTTCAACTTCCTATCATCGAGAACCAGACATCTGGTACAAAAATGTATCTTTAAATTTAATTTAAAAAGTTTCCGTATCCCTAAAAAAGCTGTAAAAGTTTTGGTATGAACGCACTAATTTGATTATTTTAACCCCCCCCCCCTTGCACACAAAAGAACAAGCTAAAAATAACGACAGTTGTACATTTTGGATGCCCCCATTATGAGGGAGGGTTAGAAAGAGCAAAATTAATTAGGTAGATAGGACAACATTTCTAGGGGAGGCAGAGGCCGCTAGAAAGATAAAAGGTCTGAAACAAGAGCCCACAAAAATGATATCTCTGGAAAAAGGTAGGCTGTTTGGAGACCATGAAATACCAATTATGTAATTATACTCACTGTTATCTTGATTATTGCTCTGAATTAGTTCTTTGACGTGATCTACGGTCATTTCAAGTACTTCAGCTTTTTCAAGTTTTGCACTTCCCTGCACAATGAATCATTGAAAGAAATAAACATTTATGAAAATTAGTTGAGTACCGTAATAATTCGATTAAGCCCCCGAGGGGGGGGGCTTATTCAAAATTTGACCTTTGATAGGGAGCTCATTCGAGAGGGGGGCTTGTTCAAAAGTTAGCTTCCCTGAGAGTATTATCTAATAAAAAGCATGAGTATATTATCTAAAAAAGATACCGAGTATTATCTTATATCAAACTAAACATGTATGGTCGTACGAAAAATAGTTCTGGAAAGTTTGTCATCAATGTGTTGTATTTTCTATTGAATCTGACAGAATATCAGAGGGGGGCTTATTCGATTTCTGTTTTGACAAAATACGGGGGAGTTTATTCGATAGGGGGGCTTAATCGAATTATTACGAATCGAATAAATTAGTCTTAGACCATTTCAGGGGTGGCACCAGAGGGGGGCAGGGGGCTAAAGCTCCCTCATCGGGGATCGCTAGCCCCATGTCTGCATTGGAAGTAAATATATCTTAACTTTATTTTCTCTCCTCCACAGAGACAAAGTTTTTACGAACAAAAACTAGAAGGCATGAAATGACTAATCTCAAGTCTAACGTTGGCATAGCATTTTTCTCGTGTGGCGCCATCTCCGGTCTGGCCTGTGTTTTAGTCCACCCATCTCGACTGAAAAACAGGCTACATTACACGATCTCAAGTCATGGATCCCAACTGGTAAAAAGATTCAGCTTTCTCTTTTCATTTCTCTTTTCCTTTCTTTTCTTTCCCTCATTTAAAACTGGGCTGAATCGCCAGTTAATTTTAACTAGAAACCAAACTAAATTTTAACTGCTCTAAATAGAAGCTTGAGAGTAATTTGGAGCCCTTAACGCCAAAAATATAATCGAGGACGGCAAAACGTCATTGGGGTGCTATTTTCTGAGGCAAGTGCAACGTTGTTGGCATCCACCCTACCCAGATTGATTATAAGTGAATGAAAATAATAATAATATATATACAATGTTTCCATTTTAGAGCAGTTACTCTACCTAAAATGCAGTAGGGAAGTAACAACACAGGTTGAATTTTTTTCATAGCATGATTGATTCAACAATTTTTCGTAATTCGTTACGTTTTTTGGGGTTGTTTTCCATCAGACTATTTGTTTCTGCAGCATGTTTTCTGAGAATCTGGAGCATTTCCATATACGTTTCATGTATGTACTGAATGTACGTTCAAAGCAAATTTTTCATACAAAATTGATATTTTACCCACAAAACTTAAAACACAATTAAATTCGTTTTATATTTCACAACACTGAAGAAACAGGAACACAGGGTGTCAAAGAAGATAAACGTTTAGGCAGATGAAAAGCAAGCCTGAAATTGAACTTACGATTTTTTCTGCTGCTGCAGGAACAAGACAAGACAGTTCATTCAAATAATCATTTATTTTATCTCTCCTTCTCTTCTCTGTTACCTGATATAAAAAGTTTATTCAATCACTAAAAAAAAATACTAAAAATAGCTTTTATAACTAAAAAGTGTTTGAAACTATACTTTTTAAGAAACCTGGCTTGGGCCCACCTAGTGAAAGTTTCTTTTTTTGGAACAATTTTAACCAGTAAAAGTTTCTTAATTGTATATAATAAATTACATTTCTTTAGCATGCATTATTGTTTTTCAATTAAAAAAATGATAAAAACTGGGTATATATTGTACAGGATAAAAAGACTTTACTGAATCAAACATCATGTCCACTCATTTTTTGTCAATATTTTACTCAGAATATGGAGTACATTGGATGCACAATAAACCATCCCTTCTAAAATAAACCAACGATTCTGCGCAAACGAGAGCTTGGGCAGAATCGTCCAGAGTGGAGATCTGCAATTACATGAACAGTCCAACCCATGCCTGCATGGATTAATAATGGACTTTAAATTGTTGAT
>JAYJMH010036000.1:0-16039 GCA_036873815.1 Phacellophora camtschatica
GATGAGCAATTAATAGAAATGAAATTGAAATTTATGTACATAACATGGAAGGTTTAAATACAATTAATTTTCATTATTTCATTATGTCTTGAATACTAAATTTATTTGCCCAATTCTTTATAACGGTGTTGTTTAAAATAACCCATAAAAGAGAAGAGAAGGCTGGAGCACTTTTGCAGTCTAATGGCATGTCTGCTTTGCCTCTTCCAGGACGAATGAACACAGATGTGTTGATTGCTATAGTTGTGATTTTAACTGTACTTGGCCTTGTTTCGGTGCTGTGTTTCATTGTGATAAAAAGGAAATGCTTGGTTTGCGGTATTAAGATCTTGCGGATATTTTACACTGCTTGCTGTTGTCGATTTGACTGCACAAGGAACTTGGATGCAGAGGCTGCAATACAAAGGTAAACGTACTAAAATTAGGTATAGCATACAGGAGCGGATACAGACAGTAGCAACAGTAGCAGCTGCTACGGTCAGATGATAAGGGTTATTATTACTATTATTATTATTATTATTGATTATTTGTGTACTCAAGGATATAAGTGTACTCAAGGATACTCAATAAACAATCGTATACCTAAGGATACTCATATCTCAAGGATTTTAGAAAGAATCATTGACTTTTTTAGGAAAAGCTGTCCTTACTTGAGGGTGGTAAAGCGGGGTCCTGAACACGGATCGTGAAATAAATTTAACCGAATTCACGGCTCACGCCTTAAAATTCATTGCTTTCACGAAAAATATTGTCCACCCAAAAAAACTGGTGGCAGAGCCCTTGGAATAGAGGTATATATATATAACAAAAGGAATCATTCATACAATATATATATTTTACATCGCATGCATATTCATATAACATGTCTCAGTCTCTATGCCAGTTATATTATTACTATCATTGTTAATATAGAGGTTTTAGACAACTCTGTATTATCAATTGCCAAACGGTATCCATAATGGCCACCGGGAGGATTCTGAGGCCATGGAGCAAAAGTAGAACAGAGGCCCTTCTGAGAGGAGGGATAAAATGTTTTGTGACCACGCCCTTGACTCTAAATTAAGACACTGTCACACCTTCAAATAATTAATGAACCTCTTCCTTATTGTGCGAAGCTTCGCTAGAATGTCAACCTTCTAAAGGACAATTTCCCCAGATTCAAACCTTTCGCCGTTTCAGTAGGAGTCACTACTCACGCAGTTTGGTAGCGGTTTTTAATCTGTCGAGTTTTGCCAATATACTTGAAATTCGTCATTCCTCCGGTGAAGATGCAAATTTCAGAAATCGTCCAACGTGACAAATGTCAAGAATACCACAAATTTCGGTGTAGATGGGCCCTAAGATTAGCAATTTGACTATAAAATTATAAATTTGTAAAGGCTTCTATGGTGAAGCTACGGGTTTTGAAATGATTTTTTTCTTTGATTTTCGTGCAGAACAATAACCCAACTTTAGGGCTTAATTAAAAAAAGAGGGTGCGGCATTTGCAATGAGTTGCTGAAAATTGATTGTTTATTCCAGAGCTTTCAAATGGACATTGTGATGTTATTGTGATCACTCATCATCATCATCATCATCAAAATTTCTAGAAATCAACACCCCTTGTTACTCTTTGAGAAAGAAAGCTTGTTAGCGTTACATCGTCATAGACATTGTTTTATGTTAGTCCATGTTCCATGTTAGTCCATGTTTTACGTCAGTCCATGTTTTATGTTAATCCATGTTTTATGTTAGTCCATGTTTTATTTTAGTCCATGTTTGATGTTTGTCAATGTTTTTTTTGACAGATATCAGGAATGGCCAACACTAGAAAGAGATGATTTCGTCAAAGCCGTTATTGAACATGAATTTATCAAAAGTATTCTTAACTCATTTGCAGTTCTTCTTCCTGATTACTTTTTAAATACATTACATTCTCCCGTCAGGCAGCTTGAGAGAGGGATTTGGCAAGCTCTTACCTTCGACTTCTTTATTGGCGACTGACTTCGATCTGATGTTAATTCCCGACGCTACCATTGTTGGACACATTGGCGGCGAGGACGACGAAACACCAGTGTTTGAAATCTTTGAACCTGAAGATAGAATTAATCCAGGATTTGTTTGGCTGAGGCTTGCAAACGACTATCTAAATCATTGGGAAAAGCTCTGCTTGAGAAGACAAACGGAGAGAGTCGGGTACAGCTACTTATCAAGTAAAAAGATACACACCATGATCAGCAATACATTCACCCAGGCTGAGGATATATTGCAATTAACCAATAAACATTATGGTTCTGCAAGTTTACAAGTGGCACACAATGGTCCAGCATTTACTGTGAAAGTAACAAAAAAGAATGCTAAAGTTTGCGGAATCTCATTACCAGAATCCACTCTGTTTTACTGCGATCTCACTTTTGCATGGCATTGCCCACGATGGCCCACAAGGGCTGGTAAGAGATGATTGTACCGCTCTAGGGGCATACTGGTCGGTCCGGTTACCGACCTAGTCTTTGTACGAAATAATTACTTAAATGCAACGAAATAATTTTTCTGTTACTCATTAATAGTTAGATTAATCATAAATTCCATTTTAAGTCATTTAAGTTAAAAGTGTGTCATCCTGTCATCCTCTATTCAGATCCATTGCAAAATCAGAAACCTTTCTTTGATTTAGGCGATTTTAATGTTCAATAGACTATTCCACTAAAGATGGCGGAATGGGTATCATGACCAAGATGTAATGCGTTCAATTATCCGATAGAAATAGAATTAACTGCTGTTTTAATTAATTAAAGTTCGAAGAATAAAGTTTTAACAGATTGGAGAATAAAGTTTTAACAGATTACATTGATTATACGCTGTACATATCTTGCTTGAAGCCAGGATAAAGACCATTCGTAGGCCATTCTGTAAAAGCTCTGGCTTGGGGCTGACGCACAATTTGATCTTTCGATGAACAATCTGGAATCAAAAGGTACTAACTACAAATGTCAAATGAAATATTTTTGATCAAGTAAACCCTTAATGAGTGACAGGAGACAGATTTTGGATCTCTTTAAGTACAGCAGAACTTTTATATAACAGATACATTGGGACCAGTTTGTTTTAATTTTGGCAATTGCATCCCTAATCTCGTGATCCACGATATTTCTAAATCGAAAATTTTTAATTTGCCAGATAATAATGGGTTAGGAGCGCTTTCTATTTTGCTTGCAAGATCTTACCGATTGAACAAAAGAATATGTTCATAATATTCAAAATTTCCTTCTTATTTACGGTTTCTTCATCAGAATCTTTATCCTACAAAGAATCAATGTTACTGGTTTTTGATCTTTTGTTTAGGATTTCATTGATGGTCTTCTAGGATTTTTTTAAATGTTACCTTCACACGAAAAGATCTTCACGAATTTGATTAGTACTGCTTTTTAAGTTTAATATTAAATGAATTAACCTTATTACGTACACGCTTATGCGAGAGTCAAAAAGGTTTCTGATATTTTTATTTTTATTTTTCACTTGACTTGCACGCTTGTTAAATCAAAATTCGACGCTTACATGCCTACGATGTTTGAATTGTAATATTTTGTTGTTTTTTTTTTTGTAGAAAATTGGTCTGAGAATGCCGAGAGAAGACAGTACTGGCCTCGTCAAGAAATAGTCGAGCAGATTAAGACCCTTGGCTGTCATGTTGTACCTAAAGCATCTACGAGCTCTATCATCAAACTGCATACAGGTTAGTAGTCTGCTGAAAAGAGGCAAATTTTGTAACATCAGTAAAATTGACACACTAGTTTCAAAGCGATTATAGCGTTTAACGTCATGTTTTTACACCTTATACTGATTTAAAAGAAAATCTTTTTGAGAAATTTGAGGAGGAAAATTGAAATGTTTCTTCATATCATCATGAAATGTATTATTATTCAACAAATTCTTTAATTTTAAATTTTAAATTCCAATTCCAGTTTTTAAAGTGGAGAACCTTGGTGCTCTTTACACTAGCAGACAAAAAATCCATATACAAAATTCTATATTCCACATTCTACATTGAATGCATTCCACATTCCACATTCCATACTCCAACATTCTACATTCCATGTTTCAAAGATAGCCATAAGAAACCAAACTGGAAACTGTGAACAAGCGAAGCCATGCAAAGTTCCGGTGAAAACTAATTGCTTTAAAACCAGTGTGCCAAAATTATTATTGTTACAAAATTCGCCTCTGTTAGTCTGCTGCTGACGATCCACTGAAGGAAAGTTTTTCCTTTTTGCTGTAAATAAGTTCTATTAGGGGTAGGCGTACCAAACATTTCAAACACAACTTTGAGCTCTAGGCTCATTACATGATTCGTACTTTCGCTACTACCTTAATCAGTGTGACTCTACTGGGCAAGGTACACTACAGCATTTGAGCAGTTTATGAGGGTAGTGATTATAGAGACTTCTTTAGTGGGTCTAAATGAACCCATTAGTAATGTAAAGACAATGCATCATTTAGGGTCTTGGTCTAGCAGCAGCCTAAGCGCACCAGAATTTCGATAATTTTCAGATAAAAAAGTTTTTCTTCCTCCCCTACATTGTCCTTGTCACAACAATGGACCTTGAGAATCATCACTGCAGTAACGAAATTTGGTTTACTAAGCAATAATTTTGGATCTTTTATTGTAAAAAGAAGACAAGAAGCAGCTAAACGGTCACTCCAAGGCCCCGTTCCCATTGACCCTGGTGAAAATGAAAACGGATATAAATTTATCTTCCGACAGCGGATCAGTGAAAGCACTTGACCGGACATTTTTGAGCACGGTCAAAAGCTCGGTCAAAAGAAAATTTCAAAATCTCAAAAAAGTACCAGACTCAAAATGTTGTTGCTGTTGCAGTGTTTTTTTAATATCTGGATATGGTGTTTCCATTAAAACGGTGCGTTTTAAATTTACAATTTTTAAAAAAATAAATTTTTCATCGTTTCAGTGGAAACGCAAGGCTAAATCGGATAAATTATTATGTTTACCCGGGTTAGTGGAAACCGGGCCTAATGACACGCGATAATTGGGGATTGTTAGGATAATTTAGCCCAACAACACAAAAAAAATAATTTTTGAATGAGTTTCTAGTTTTGATTCATTCGTTACTTCATTGTGCAATTATTTTAACTGTAGTTTATTAAAATATTGTGTGATTCCTCATTGATAATAATGTGTTGTATTTTAAAGATCAACCAGAATGCACAACGTACAGTCAAAGCCCTGGCCTTGAATGGCGATATTCATTTTCTCAAGCCGAAATATTGTTGTCGTCTACGATTCCAGAAAACGTTCGTGCTGCTTTCATTGCCTTAAAAGTGGCAAATAAGAAATGTATAAGCAGTGGTGTGGCTAAAGGTCTCCCAAGCTATGTCTTTAAATGTCTGATGTTCGAGACGATGGAAGAAAGTTCAGGAGAAGCTATTATTGAGTTTCAATCCTTGAATATTTTTAATCTTTTTCTGGAGAAGCTATGTGAAAGGCTGACAGCAAGATCTTATCCCCACTACTGGATCCAGGGAATGGATTTATTCGAAGGTTACCACGAGGAAACCCTTGAAGCGCTGCTGATGAGAGTGGGATACTTGCAGGTAAACCCGAAAGAATATCTTGCTGACAACTGGCTTGAAGTTATGAGGTGGCTACGATTGAAAGGCTGCGCATGCTGTGCATTCAGAGGCAAATCTATTTGTAAAATCTGCTCATGCTCATGTTGCTGCAATTGGCCTTTAAAATTCATACCATATTCATATGAAGATGATGTTTCTTGCTTTGGCCTTGGACCATGTCCTTACGAAGATCAATACATGGATGTTTATTGAGAATGTATATGTGATCCAAAGCAAATGTAAACTTGGGGTCAGTTGGAAACAAAGTTCTTGAAAGTGAACAAGAAAGATAAAATAACTTCCCAAAGGGGAGCAATATTTATAAAAACGATGTGCCCGACCAGTTTTATACCAGTTTCAGGCAATTGAAAATCATAGTTGAAAATCAATGAAGAAAAATATAATGTACATAGTATACTCCCTGTAACTCAACCACCTGATCATTCAAACTTTAACTTTCCCAAACTGTTTTCTTGTTCTTCTTGGACTTGGCCTTAATACTTCAGACTTAAGTCTAGCATTCTTTAGCCTAGCATTCTTTAGTCGGACTAATGCTCTCTGTCCCCTCGAGGTTCGAGTTATCGGAACAACGGGAGTATACTACAGGGTCTTAAAAGGTTTCTGAAAAAGCGACACCAGATAGACCAGTTTGTCCATTATTTCTCCACTTTGGCAATTTTCCATTATTTCTCCCCTTAACTCCACCTCTGTGTATAATCTTTCTACTAACTCTGATAGACTACTAACATAGAGATAATTAGAGGTAAATCTGTCAAGCAAAAGTTATATCGAAATGGACATAAAACAGGTAATGCTGTTACAAAAAATAGCAACCATAAACGTTAGTGTCGTCATAACAACTTGCGATTCGTTACATCAGAATATAACTATTATGGATAATACTAAGGCACTTGTTCAGGGAAACTGATGTAAGATTTTAAACTGTGAATAATTTTTCGAAGTAGAAACTACGATGCAAATGAAATTAGGGACAGTTTTAGATAGGGCATATGGTCTAAAAATCTAACACACATGATTACCTATATTCAACGTTTAACTGAAGCTGATAAACAACGTAGTGAACTTTCAAAATCCTCCCAAAGACCTTCTCGAAGATCTTTTCTTGTCACATGATTAATGACAGAATTTCCCGTAAAATTATGTGTTAGAAAATTCAGTACTCTTGTAAAATGTAGGGTGGCAAGCCACTAATTTGCTATGCTTTATTTTTTATTCAAATTTTGTTGATAAGGCTTTGAAATAAAACGAATTTAGCCGCCATTTATGAGGAAATGGTGCAATACTTTTTGCTTCTAAGTGTGGTTGTATTTATAACATGAATGGGTAATAAATTAGAATTTCCTTTGCTGGTGTGATCGATATCACCAAAGATATAACTAAATGATTATGAGACCTAGATCGCAGGTGGTAATGCGCAAGTACCAAACCGAATATGATGTTATCTTTTTGATTCCAACGGTAAGACAAAATTATAATTAGAAGTAGACATGATGTAAAACTAAAACCAATTAACGAACACTGCGCTATACATAATATAACATATTAATAACACGGACAAAACTACCCACATTTCCAAGAGAGTGAACACAAAATGACATATAACGGAAAAGGAAGGACAAGGAACACACAAAAACTGATTAAGTCCTGACATGTTACAAAATGTTTGTTGGTTGCTCAACGTATTATTTATTGTAGTAACTTATGTAGGACATTACTATCATAACGTTTCTTTAAGTATTTTGCAATATCAATTTGCTAATTGATGCTGATGCAGTAAGCACCCGCGACTAAGAAACTGACATATAAGAGACAACAGGATAATTTTTATCAAAAGTAATTTTCGAAAATTGATTATAAAAGATAGAAATAATTTAAAACAACAAAGAAGCATTGTAACGATTTTTCTTTCACATTATTTGCAGCCTTGATATGCCCAACACTATATAAGTTAATATTAACGCCAAAATATTAAGAACTTAAATGCCCTTGATATTTGCTGCTAATATGTGCTGACCTATTTTGTAGTTGATATGCTGATCATCATGGCTCTTGTATTAACTAATGCATGATTTTTCTATCGTGACGTTTATAAGGCGTATTTCACGATATTAATTTGATATTTTCTGCTACTATTCACATACATTCGATATTTGCTGCTGATATGTGCTGATCTATTTTGTAGTTGATATGCTGATCATCATGGCTCTTGTATTAACTAATGCATGATTTTGCTATCGTGACGTTTATAAGGCGTATTTCACGATATTAATTTGATATTTTCTGCTAATATGCACATACATTCGATATTTGCTGCTGATCTGTGCTGATCTATTTTGTAGTTGATATGCTCATCGTCATGGTTTTTGCAATAATGTGCGCATTGTACGATATTAATTGGATATTGTCTGCAAATATGTACTTAAATTCGATTTTTGATACTGATATGTGCTGACCTAATTTTTAATTGATATACTTATCATGTTGATTTTTGCATTATTATGCATATTGTATTGTACGATATTATATGGATGTTTTCTGCTAATGGACCGACCGTTATTAATCCCGGATAGATGGCCGAAGTATATTTTGACAATATTTTTGTGGCTTACAAATCCGAATAGAGACCCCCCTCCCCGCTAATTTGTGTTCAAGAATTTTTCCACCCTGGAAATTTTTATTCCAACCCCCGCTTATTTATTTTAAAGAAAATCTGCCGAGAATGGTGACTGATCTACTGCTTCAAGCCAAGGAACTTCAAAATTGTGTGCCTTGCCTGACAATTGTCGATGTTCGAGCGACGTTTGGTTTAAAACAAAACCTAACTCAGATCCAAAGGCTAACTACAATTTACCACAGCAACTTCATTCCATTTCACAAAATAAAAGAAAATCGTTTTTCTTTCGCTTTCCATTGGTGTAGGTGAAGTAAAATACCCAGATGAATATTTTTTACATTGAATTGATTCTAATTTTCAATTTTCCAGTCTTAAAATCGGAAATTCATACCTTGTAGTCCTTGTGGTTTGGGTGAATTTTCAATTTGATATTCTTGAGAAAACAGTAAAAGCACCACAGACTGGAAAATATTGGTCATATTTCACCAGCAGTGTCTCAGGTTTTAGGTGGAAATTCAAAAATGAGAGCGATGGAAACCTAGAATAACCTTTCGTCTTTGAAAAAAACTTTGGTTTGGCTTGTTATGAAAAACAACCACTTGCAGCAAAACGGAAACCGTTGAGCATTTTCCCACAGCTCGGTTGCCCTATGGCCGCCAGAAGTGACGTTTATGCAAAGTTTCATTGTCTTTTAAGCACTCTGATTGGCTACTTAGGAGAATTAGCGTGGACTTTGATTGGCCCAAGCATTATTCACCCTTGCTACCGAAACTATAATCTTGTAAGATGTTTGATATTTTCAATTTCAACTTCGCGAATCAAAATGGGTGTATGTTTTTCGTCGAGCAACAAAGAAAATGAAATAAGATGTTGCATATTAGCGTTTATCGCTTTTATAGCTGTAAGTATTGTTGCAGCAGTTTTGTACCTTCTATTTTTATTTGAAACAATCACTTCGCAATTACTTGTGGTGGTGGTTGCTTTGTTGATCGTTATTATGCTGATCTACTGCTTCAAGCCAAGGAATTTCACTATTTTCTTGATTTGGTTTGTGCACATGTTTTACAAATGGTGCTGCTTTCGTTTTGACTGCGCTTCAGAGTTGGATGTGAATGCAGCCATTGAAAGGTGAGGCTCAGTCTATACTTTGCACCGCTAGCCCCCGGGGGAGGGGTGGGTAACCCAGACCCAGATGACTAATCTTTACATTAAATTGATCTAAACTTACAATTTTTCGGTTTTAAAATCTAAAATTTTGTATTGTGTAATTTGGGTGAATTTTCGACTTGATTTTCCTGAGAAAACAGTAAACCCAGTGGACGTTTTAGTTCTTGGAAATAAAAATGTTTTCGTTTATGTACTTCCATGTCTATATGTTTAGAATCATGACTCACTTTCGTTTCATCTTTCATTAATCAGTAAAACTGCGGCAGGTGTAAACTGCAGGTTACGTTTTCGGCCAAAGGGCATGGTGGTTATGTAGTATAGCCGTACATTTCTCTTTTGTAAGTCAGGGGGTTAGGTGTATTAAAACACCATGAAATTAAAATAAATCAATTGAGTGATTCGAGTGGATCTAGCCTAAAACACCACACGGGTGAACACAGATGACCACAGATGAACACAGATGACCATAGATGAACACAGATCAAACTAAGGAATACAATAGCAAAATAAGGAATATATTATCAAAATAAGGAATATGATGTCAAATTAATATCAAAATTCAGTTCAGAAACAATTTGAAACCCTTTGAAAATATTTGAAAATATAAAATTGCGTTCTCATTTCGGAAAAGAAGGACAATTTTCCACGGAGGTGTTATTCAAACTTTGACCACAGACAAACTCATCTTCAGCGTTGGGGGGGGGGGGGGGGTACTTCTCGTAAACTGACAATGTTTCATCGACTTTGAACTCTCACGCCCCTAACTTTGAGCCAAATAAAAATTTAAAGCAATAATAATTGTCCACACCTACAGGTTCTCGAGGGGTAAGATGTATTTAACAATAAATTTCTGATCAAACTCGATGGTTTATAAAGTACACTTTTGTTCTTCCTGTTCTCTGGACAGAAGTTTGGTCGTATCAAAATGAAACTTCACAGGACTATGTTTTTTATAACTTTGCAGGACTTGGGGGGAACAATGTACTCTTTGTCTGATAATCTAGGAAGACTTACGCCTATTGTTTTTTAATCGTTCCGTCACTGTCATTTTGTCATCAAGACGTGCTTTTTGTTGGACTGCAGGCAGTTTCCACTTATTTCAATCGAGATGTAAAAATGAACGATGCTTTTACTCTTAGGTGCCAAATTGCCGGGGGGTTGGAATTTCCTGGAAAATTTGATTAGCGGGGGGTCGGAATTAGCGGGGAGGAGTAACAGAGGGGGGTTGGAAATTTTCAAAAATTAATTAGCAGGGAGACGGAATATAGGCACCTAAGAGTAGATATCTTCTCGGTGAGAAAGGGTATGGCCATTAAAGTGACTTTCACACTCTTTGTGCCCCAAAGTTCAGACAGGGTTAAGCCAAATTTTAAAAAGTACAGTTGAAAGTTGCATAATTAAACAAACAAAAAAAAATGGTTGTTTGGTGAGCCAGTAAGTAATTTAGAAAAGTTGGAACATTAATAAGGTTGGAACATTAAGATGCATTGGGACATTAATAACGTCTTTTTGTAATTATTAAACCAGCGGGCTGGAGCGTTTATTAAAAAAGAAAACCTGTTTTCCTATTGATTCCTTGACATTGTTTTCCTATTAAATTGGTATTTTTTTTGATATTGTTAAATGTTGATGTTATTGAAGATGTTATGTTGAATTCAGTATTAAAATTCAAATAGTTTCAAATAGTTTCTTGAATTTTGAAATAAATTTGATATTATATTCCTTATTTTGATATTATATTCCGTATTTTGATATTATATTCCATATTTTAATCTGTGTTCATCTGTGTTCATCTGTGTTCAATTGTTCATCTGTGATCAACTGTGTTCATCTAGTTCATCTGTGTTCATCTGTGTTCACCTGTGTTCACCTGTGTTGTGTTTTAGACTAGATCCTCTGGCTGATGCCCAGGTGAATAACGGGGACCTCCTTCGCGTATCCAATTGCGTTGTTCAATTTGCCTATATGCAAAAATGAATAACTCGGACATTGATTTCGCGGAATTTTTCAAAACTCGTTAAAACCAAGAGAAATAAAAAGTTTTTCCAACAGAAGGAATTATAATTTGATAAAAAAATAAAGGTGAGAGTTCTTTTACCTGTAAAACCTGTTTGGGTTTAAAATTGTCACATGACATTGGGCGAATTCTGATTGTTCCAGATTTCATTGAATTTGAGAGCTGGTAGAGATGGTGTGGATCTGGATCTGTTTATGATCTGATATTGTTTTTTTTACTTGTTTGAACAATTTCAACAGAAAGAAAAGAATGGGTAAGACAAAATGTACCACTTTGATCATGAACATGAATAAAACCATCTAATCTCGTTCAGAACAATTCGTGTACGATTTAAGATATGTTTTATTTCAGGCTCCCGTTCTTCAGAACCAAAACCAAGCGGAAGAAGTGTAAATGTTGAAATGATTGCAATATAATCTTGACAAACTTTTGGTTTTCTTCGAAAGAATTACTTTCTTTGTCGAGAATTTGCTATGAATTATTTGACCTGAAATACGCTAAAAGATGTTTTTGAGAAGGGTTAGTAGCAAGTTTGTAAACTCTGTCCAGAAAAAAGGACTTAAAGGAATTTTATGGGAATTTATTCAATTAAGATTTTTCAAGATATTTCCGATGAAGTAAAAGTCGGTGATCTGATGAGCCAATTTTTCTTATGAAGTCTTTCGTTGTTTTCTAAGTTTGTTGTTGCTTTTCATTATTGATTTTTTTTTGCATGAATTCTCTCCTCCTTCCATTTTCCATAGTTGCTGCATGTTTAGGCCTTTTCCTTTAACGCAAAAATTCTTACAACTAGAACCAAAAACCACAAAATTTGTTCTCAGCCAATGCCTCTAACCGTTGACACAGAATTTAAATTAAGAATTTAAATTTCACCAAATCCCACCTTGACATTTTGGCTATTATGACTGACAAACTTCACATGAAAAACCGGAAGTGACTTCGTGACAGGATTATGCCCAGCTATCCGCTGGAAAGGCCTTGGAAGATATCATTCCGAAATTGTGTCATTGTTTAGCAGAGCAAGATTTCACAAATTCCAAGGAAACTTCACATACCGTAATAATTCGATTAAGCCCCTTGAAGGTGATTTTTCTAAAAAGTCCCCTTCTCGAGTAAGTCCCCCCTATCGAAGGTCGAATTTTGAAAAAGTCCCCCCCCCCCGGGACTTGAGCGAATTATTACGGTATATCCCTATTTGCTAAGAAACCATTTGTAAATACTGTAGGCCAATATGTGGCCAATATTTTCAGAAATTGATAAATCGGGGGTACACTCATTTATATGAGAAATCATCACTTCGAAACTACTAATTCGAAATCATTAATTCGAAACTAGTAGTAGTAGCCTCAAGTTCTAATTAAAATGGTTTTTATTAAACACTAAATTTGGAAATTAATTTTAGGTAATATGTTTTAAACATTTGTGTTGTCCATTCCTTGATAAATACGTTGTAAAATTTGTTGATCTCCTCGGGAAAGTTTTCAGACCATACAGTACTTGCAATATGCGACTTGTGTTCTCTTGTGTTAATTTGTGTTCTAGTTGTGTTCTCTTGTGTTAATTTGTGTTCTTGTTGTGTTATCTTGTGTTCATTTGTATTCCACTTGTGTTCTCTTGTGTTCATTTGTTTTCCAGTCGTGTTCTCTTGTTTTCCAGTCGTGTTCTCTTGTGTTCCACTCGTGTTCTCTTATGTTTCACTTGTGTGGTGTTTTAGACTAGATCATTTCTGTGAATGGATATTCCAGCAAAATTGTGTTGCTTCTTGTGCTAGTATCGGCTTCCTTATTAAGGGGACAAGCATCCACTCCCTCCGTTTCCTTTTCATTTTATACTCGTTTCAATGAGAAAGCAAAAGCAATCACAAGCAAAAGCAAAAGAAATATTTATTCAAAACGTGATAATTTCATGGCTTTTTCTGTTGATTTTTTCAAATAGGTAAACTTGTCACCCAGTTATTCATATTGCAGAATACGACAGAAAAGCTTTAGAAAATGCTACATCAGTCACTGTTCGGAATTTGTTCAGAAGTGGTAAATTAAGAGAATGTCGGACGACATCAGGACTTTGCAAGAATTATTTACAAACGAATGTGATAATCGTGCATGCTGATTATGCAGAACATTTCAAGAAATTTGTTGATCAAAACAGTGCACCATGTCCATTTATCTGCCAAAGCGAAATTGGCGAGTTTGAAGTTTCATTTTTGGCAACACAGTCTGACATAAGGTACGTAATTTTGTTCATGAAAATATTGTTCTTACAGTTTTAGAAAACCTACAGCAGTTACAGTGAAAGTCCGCTAATTTGGAGTATTATAATTTTAAGTATTCGTATAAAACATAAAATAACATCTTTCACAACAGTAAGGGAAGATAGATTAAAGATAAATAGACGCAAAACATCTAGCTTACTACAAATATCCATACCTTTTAGAGGTTTAGATTGTGTTCAGATTCTGCGAATGCATCGATAGATTGTCGGTAAAGGGGCGGTAAAGGGCCAGTGGCGGTAAAAGGTGAAGGGACTCTCGTCGATTTAAATTGAAAATTTAATTCAAATAATGTTTCATTCTTGTCACTGTTTGATCATATTAGTGTTTGATTGTTTACACACTTTTTTTCTCGGTTAACTAATACTTATTTTTAGCGATTTCGATTTTGTTTTTTTGTTGTTTTTTTCATTTATTTCAACTTATACTAATGTTGCAATAATTGAAAAATTTAGGATTTGAAGGATGTTGCCCTGGCTTCAAAAAACTAAAAAGAAATAAAAAGAACGAAAAAAGAAAATGGACCGTGCTTTCCAGTACCCTGGGTACTAGAGCCTTCAAAAAATAAAAAATAAATAAAATTAAATAGAAATTAAATAACTAATAAAGAATAAAAAACGGAAAAATAAAGGCGAAAAATAAAGGCTCTGGATGAATCAACTAAATGTCTCGTTCTGGTACAACGATAAACATTGCTATTTGGAGAGGGGTAGGGGGGCTGTTTCAGCCGTAGTCCCCTCATGCATTTCAAGAACAATGGTTAATTAAAACAATTTATTAATTAAACGTTTGTTTCTTATTGTTCTGAAAACAATAAGCTCTCAATCTGGGACAGTTTCCGACGACACAGAAGTGCTAAAATAAAACATTTTTGCAGGAACCATTTTAACACGGTGCAAGAAGATATGAAAAAGGAATAAATTAGGGAGAAAATATAGCGGGCTTACAGAATTATGATGTTTGATAATATAAGTGGTATGTAAGCATGTAACTGTGATTATTAAAAAAATAATTCCGGTGTCTCAAAGGGCTACACATTTGCAAAGCTACTACCTATAGAAAAGCTTAGTTTTTGATAATGATCAATCCTTTTCAAAGCTTCAACTGAAAGTTTGCTACCTTGCTTGGCAAAATCGACCCTATAACCACCGAGTTGGATACGAGCACATATCTCGGACTTCTGCAAAAGCAAAGGTTTTAATAATGACCATAAATGTCAAAAACATGTGACCAAAACATTTGGAAAGACCACCTTCTGGTTTCCAACAAACCCTAAATTTTAGTTATAATTAGGCATATTTCATCGATTTTTTGGCTCACTTTTCCAACTAAGGTATTAAACGTTAACTTGAAGTTTCTTTCCTTAAAAAAAAGCTGTACAGATGTGTAGCCTTTTTTCTGGGACACATGGTAGAACAAAAATGAGAAACTTTTGAGGAACCTCGAGTTAAAGTATTAACTATTTATATCTTTGTTTAACGATACTAATATGTTTAATTTGATAACTATCTTTTTTTTAGAACTGACATCTTTTCATATGAAGTTTTCGAAAACGGTATGCTTGATCACACAACTAGTGATTTAAGTAACTATGACTGGAAAGATATGGTAACATTCCATCTTGGATGCAGTTTCACATTTGAAGACCGACTATTATCAAATGGGATACCAATCCGCAATATAGAACAAGGAAAAGATGTTTCAATCTACCCCACAAACATTCCATGCTATGAAGCTGGTCCATTTTCTACTAACATGGTTGTCTCAATGCGACCTATTCCTGGAGAATTGCTAGACAAGACTGTAAATATAGTGTCACCGATGGACTTTGCTCATGGTGCTCCGATTCACATTGGAAATCCTCAGAGTATTGGTATAAAATTTTTAAATGATTCAACTAATATTGGTGATAGTGTTGATTTTGAAGTTGGTGACATCCCTGTATTTTGGGCATGCGGAGTTACAGCCAATCATGCCATTCTCCCCGCAAGTAAGTTTCTTTTAACTTTTAAGTTCCTTTTCTATGTTAGTCAACATTAATTTATGAGTGGAACGTGGATGGTATGACATGGTATTTTAAGGTGATGATGATTAATTGTTTTGTATTTTAATTGAAAAAAATAATTTCTTCTTTACATGTCTATGTTTTATTTGGGTAAGGTTTTTTCATGTTGTTTTCAATTACAGAAATGCCTCTCGCATTTGGCCATACTGTAGAAGCGTTATACATCACTGACAAAACTTCTGATGAAATCCAGAAATTGCTCAATACTAAATCGTATCCTCCTGCTAAAACATTTTGCCTCGATGAAAATGGACAAGAATATTCTATCATTTCATGTTC